>JACATO010001672.1:0-67614 GCA_018389105.1 Nautilus pompilius | reverse complement strand
GTTTTAGTCCCCCATAAAGAATTTTATGCAAAACCGTTACCCAAAAAGATCTGTCGCTCTTTTACATCTTCATCAGCTTTTTTTCTTTTCTTGATGGTAACAGATTCGCTCGTCAAACAACAAAACAAAAGATTTCTTCTCCCTTTTCCTAAGCGTTTGTATAAAAAGCGGAATAGAAGCATCTAACTGCTACGGATAATTACCGGCACCAAAGGCAGTAGTTATGCACACAACCGACCAGCAGAAAGAAAAAAAATGTCTGGCCTTATTGATATTACAAGAAGTGAACGACGAAAATCAATACTGCGAGTCAACCCTCAAATAGAAGCCGCTTTCGCATGCTGTCAGCTTACCGAAGGTACCCATTTACATCTGCCGGACTCCCGGTTCCGATAAGACCGCTGATGGAGAAGATACCATCAGGGGACGATGCCATGTTTACCAACAATTGTAAAAGGAAGCTGTTTATTCGCACGTGCTTACTAGAAAGCGGATGTCACTGACTGATTCGAGAAAGAAAAACCGAAACGTGTATATATGTATTCACGGACCTTTAACATACGAAAAGATTCGTGTTCGCATCTAATGATGATCTTTTAGCCTTAGCACCTGATGGGGATTGGAATCCACAATTCTGGCCTTTTCGCTATTCTGTTTAGATTCATCTGGAGACTGACAAAAACGAACTGAGGTGCGTTTTAAGGATTTTACCGTTATTATAATAGAAAATATTTGCCATTCCCGTATATGAGAACGAGAGTTCCGAAGACGCCAGCCAGCCGTTTGAGCCTTTCTGAGTTTTGATACAGCGCCCAGCTGCGCATCTGCTGGTCACGGAATCACTCGGCCGGGAGATGGACCGTCGCGTCACGTAGACGGATGCAAATACATCGGAATAGAAGTGAAGAGAAAGAAGAAGAAGAATAGAATGAGATGGGAGGGCTGTTCTACGCCGAAGAAAGCCTTTTCTGGCTGCAAGAACTCTTTCGCCCTCGAACCCGTATGGTGCCCCATACCTCCCCTTTAGCCCTTTATTTTACTGAAGAACTATTCCCCTAACCCGGCTCTCCGAGTAAACATTGGCTCGTTGATTAGCCATCAGAATAGATTGGAACAGAACCACGCGGATGAGCAGGCAGCGACTCGTTATTTTTCTTAATTATCTACAGATAACGTCGAACAATACCCGCAGAGAGAAACCATAATTGAGCCGTTATCTCTAAACCGATACATTGTGAATAATCATCCAACAGAGCACAGATAAGGAATAACCATTCGCCGGACATGTGACGCTCGTGTGCGACAAAAGGACGTATGGAATAATCGAGAAAAACGCCTTAATAAACCTACAAAAATGGGGGGGGTGCGGGAAGCTAGCGACATCTGGTGGTGGCGATCAGAAGTTGGAAAACCGGGCTACGCGTCACCGGTTGGAATAAACAAGCCGAACTGGCTTAGTGCCGTGGATGTGGCGGGAGAGGGCGAACCGTTCTCCTGCAGAGTTAATTTAGCCACGGGCGGAAAAGCTTAATTCTTAAAGAGCGGGGTTTTCTCTTCAAGAATAAACGAAAACTGAGACTGAAAGAATGTGAAAGGAATAATTCTTGAGCGGACGGCTTGAGCAAATTTTCCCCGAGTCAGCCGCAGGAAATGTTCAAGCGTATTACAGAATAAAGCATCACGCGGGGGGGGGGTATCAGAAATTGGCTGTGTTCCTTATTCCCATTCTCGAAGCTGCTGATGGTTCTCGTTTCCCAACACAAAGTCTATGACGTCAGCATTTGCGTTGTTAGTATTCTGCCAAAACCAGCGTCGTTAACACTCTACGGAGCAGAGTCGGTGGAGATAGCATCTGCGCTGCTGGCCCCCTAGGCTTCACGAGGTCGACTGCTACTTCGATCGGTCCGAATCCGGAGGCAGTTGTAGGATAACCGGAAATCCCCTTTCGCGGAACTTAAGCGTAAATTTAGTTAGAGCTGATAAACCGTTTAATCTAGACTGAGAGAAGAAACAGCTAGTAACCGGCGAACGTCGGAGAAATGGGAACTTCCTCGAAAAAGCCGGCATCCCTGACGTGTTCATCGAGCTGTTCCTTCGACCGCTAGAGAGCCGCCTTGTTCTGCTGTCGGCGATAATCGCTACGTTTGGAGACTTCCTCGTCGTACTCGCTTTGTTGGAGTTATTGGCGCCCGCCTGCACTGCACTTTCTTCAGAGGTACTGCGCTTTCCCGGAGACGATTCGCTCTGGAATGGGGCGCAGCCTGACTGCACACGACTTCGAGTATTTCCTTCCCTGTTTCTAAACCTAAATGTTGTTTGTCTCGTAGGGGGGTTTATTAGATTATTGGGCCCTTTTATTGCTGGATTTGCACGTATTAATTAAGATTTACACTTAGCAGAACATATATAACTTTTTTTTTCCATTAACCCTTACGATGCTAAAACCTTTTAGCCCGAAATTTAACTAAGCACTGAAAGAGTGAGGGAAATGGATAGATTCTTTTATTGAAAATCTTTTTTTGAAAAATTAAGCGATTTGGCCAACTTAATACAAATAGAAAGAGGGGAAAGGAAAAAAATATATATATATAATTTCTCTTATTTTCCATTCGTTTCTTTCTCACGGGATTTTCACTCACTCTCTTCATTCAGTGAAAATGGCGGCGACTTGACCGGAAATACTACGTCATTTCGAGGCTGACGCGCAAAACCCAGGATTACAATTTCGTCGTACGAGTTGTCTTCCTTGGATCGAGGACAGCTGCTTTTTTTGCAAAATACCAAATCACGCGAAATACGACTCGACAGCCTCGCGATTATTCCTTTTAAAGCTTCTGCTGAAATAGTCGGTGTATTACTGTGCGCTATGTCAACCAGGTACGGAAAGAACGGTACAGCATTCAATCAGTCAGGAAGAGAACACGGCATATCGGTAACGAGGTCCCTGCGAGTCCGAATCTGTAGTTTTAATTTTTGCCGGTTGTCGCTAAAACTGTTCCCGGCGCGTTAATGGAATGGCAGGTGGGTGGTGGAGAGAAGCTGTTTTAAGTGTATCTATCTATTTAATATTTTAAGCCTTAAAACGTTTTTTTTTTTTGCTCTATTTCTGTATTCTTTATATTTTTTTGGAGGCTTAGTTCAACTACTCGGGGAAAGTAACAATAAAACAAGTAAATATTCCATGAAATTACTTCGTCTCGCAGAAAGGTTAGGGGGTGGTCCATTAAAAGAGGGGAAAACGCTTGGATCTTGATGCCAGATACTTTACTTTTATTGATTTCCTCGAGGGGAGCTGCAGTTTAAAATATGATTAGGATACGTGACAGTGCTGTAGATATGGTTTAGATAGATCTCTGCAGTTTTCAGGCAATACCTTTATTTATCAAGGAGAGTTCCGATCATTTATTTTTGCTTTTTATCTGAGGTTTTTCTGGGGGGGGGTTGTTGTTTTCTCCCCCCCCCCCTCGTAAACCGGTGTTTAATACGGGAGAGAACTCTGGTGAGAGTGCGTAGTGCTGCAGTTGCTCGCTAGGAAGCGCTGTGAGAAGAAACTAAAGCGATCGGAGTGAACTGACGCCGGGGTGGAGGCCAGCCGCCAAAGAAGACTGTGGTAATCAAACTCGGTCCCCGACCCCTTACCGGCCCAGCGTTCTACCACTGGACCGCCGCGCCGCCACACTGTTAGAGGGATTTCGTCGTTCGGAATTTTTTCTTAAAAAAAAAAACGAAATTTAAGCGTCCGCTATTTTATTACCTACCAGAGTTATATCCAGGTCTCTTCTGATCATAAAGTACCTCTTTACTTTCCTCTCAGTACTATCTATTTATTTACCTAAGATTTTGTACAGCTAAAGATCGACGGCAACGTCATAGTGTGAGCACGTGGGTGGCTAGCCGGATACCCCGGAAGTGGTTACCCTCGGGGACACACGTCTCGTTAGGAACATCATAGAAACCTTAGCAAATGTTCTATCCTTGCTTAGTATACACTATATAGTGTATGTCCAGAAAGAAATCGGTTGACTGGTGGCGTAGGAGAGGATTGAAGTGTAAATAAACAATTATGAACACTTTAGCATCTCTCGGTCCCCCGTGCGGTTTTGGGAAGGAAACAAGCGACGTGAGAGCCGACGCTGATACTTGCTTCATTCCGTAAAGAATACAGTAATTAAACTAGTTTGATTAGCAGAAATATGAAGTCTCCTCCAAACGTCTACCAGCGCAGCGGTTCTTTTTCTTCATCTCCTTCTTCTTCGTCTTCTTTTGGAGGGACATTCTGTTCGCTAACCCAGTTGGAGAGATCTCATCCTACAGCCCTGAGACGGGTCCATCTTTCCGCAGGGGCTCGCCACCCTGCCCTCGCATGGTCACTGTGTCCACTCTTACCGGGAAAAACTGTCCGCGACGTGGTTCTTTCAGCTAATCTCTCTTCCAAGCAGTCTGCCCTGGTCGCTGTTTGACGGCCGTAACTCGAAAGCCTGGCAATTCTGGTTTCCGTCGAGCACTGCCGAGTTTTCAAGCAAAGTTGGGAGAGGTTTGCTTTTACGGAAACGTGTCTGTGAACCCAGGAACCGGAAAGATTTTCGTCAGACGCCAGAGATAACATAGATCGTATACTAAACAAAGTGTGAACTGACTTTAACGTCCCATCTACACATGAGGTCAACATTTGGTGCTTAAGGCGGAGTGTCACGTCATAGACGTCGTTTTGTCTAGTGACAATTCGCTGTCATTGTATAAATTGGATAGTACCGTCCAATATTTGTTTTTAAAGGCTTCAATGTCAGAATTTGTCCCGTGATTACTCTTTCTTTGTGTGTGTGTGCGAGACATTTAGGAGGATATATAAATAAGAAAAACAAACTGTGATTAGCGCAGTTGACGTATAAACAATCAAAGCCAAAACGTCTAAATCGATGGATATTTGTTCCTGCCGTTAATTTGATTCAGGATCCCAACTCCGCATCCGAGTTTGTTTAATGCTTTGATTTATTTACTTATTTCCTCTCGCGGGTTCCAATTTCGCATTCAATTGGAAATCAAAAACCCGACCAGCCATTCCTGCTTAGAGCAAAAGTGTTTATCTTGTCAGTAATCGGAACCAGTGAATGAAAACATTCCGATAATGGATGGGGACCAAACCATCAAACCGTCGAGTGGGAACCATTTTTCTCCGTAACACCCAGCCAGTATTCCGCTTCCATTCCCAAACTGGAATAAGAGTCTATTAACCCTGCGCTAAGATTCGGCGTAGAACTCGCCGTCAGATGGCGGTAGAATGGCGCGGCTTTGTTAGTTGATGATTGGCTGTCAGCGCCTTTTGTTTCCGGGAATTCTGTTCACTGTTATCTGACTTATGTCGTCTCCAAAAAAGAGAACATGGAATTAAGTATCTGTTATTATTTTTTTTCCCACATCCGTTCTAGGATGGCGCCGTTTCTGGGAAAATTCTTCCCTGGGGGACCTTTTCTTTTTTTATTAGAACGGCCTCCCTGAGCGGCTTCTCTGCTTATCCTGAAATGTCGATTTACTCATAAAACCAAAGTATCCATTGCGAGTTAATAGAAGAATGTTTTTTAAATCATTTTAGTCATTGTCTAAGCACGATTTCCATCCGTGTGTGTAAGATCTTTATTAGAGCATTTGTTTGTTTTTAATTTTAAATTGACCAGCCTCATCAAAAAGATCGACTCACAAGTAAAAAAAAGGGGGCTCCCATTTTTGTTATTGTTGTTCATTTGCTTATTTATCCGCGGCGAAATGTTTCCAGACCGTCAGTCGCTTTACCGAATGGCCGAAGCCGCCAAAGAGAGTTTGCAGATATCTTCGAGTATACTCACAATTCTTTGCTGTTCATCCGGCATGGACTCCAAAATATATATATATTTAACACTTCGCCGCCTCTGCCTTCCAAACCAGCAGTGACTGTTCTTTGTTGCTACATATGCAGGAAGGAGGGAGACCGTGAACTTTCGGGACTCATCCGTGGTGGCAAAGGTGGAGTCTATGAATGGCAAGCAAATAGTTAATCTTGTCGAAGTGGAACGGGAACCTGTCGTGGTCTCTACGGCTCGAGTTTCCCAAATACAGCAATTTCCTCCGATATTCTCATGGACGACGCCGTCTAACGTAGCCAGGTAACTTGTCATTATTATCCAGCTACCAGACAAAATAAAATGTAAAATTATAAATCTGTTTGATTCCTACCTAGAGGAACGGCGAGGGATTACTCGATGGGATGAAACCAGTTGGAAGATATCGGACGGCTGAGGAGTCCGGCTAAAGCACTTTGACTGTGTTCGAAAGTTCCGGAAGAAAGAGAATCTTTAACGGGATGAAAAACTTCTCTGATAAAAAGCAGATGTAAAATTATTTATCGCATGAGAGAGAGAGAGATGGGGGAGAAGAGAGAGAGAGAGAGAGAGAGAGAGAGAGAGAGAGGGATAGAGAGAGAAGATAGAGAGATAGATAACGAAAATGAGAGAGAGAGGGGAGGGAAGAGAGAGAAGAGCGGATAAGAAAGCGAGAAAAAGGAAGAGGGAGAGAGAGATATAGAGAGAGAGAGAGATAGATAAGAGATATAGAGAGAGATAATAGAGAGAGATATTGCGTCGCGCGCTAGATATAGAGATCTCTAGAGAGAGAGATAGCGAGAGAAAGGAGATGAGAGATGAGAGAGAGAGAGAGAGATGAGTCTTCTGCATGAGGAGAGAGAGAGAGAGAGAGAGATTCCCTGCGTACTAGATGAAAAAAACTTCATCTTCCCCTTCCCACCTCTTTCGGACAGAAGACGTTATAAGCCAAGGAACTCGGTCTGGCGATGGCTTTACACCGTGATTCGCTATTCATTAAACACGTAGGTTCTGGTGCAAACAGATGTATTCTCTTAACTGAAGTTTCCCCTTTTTCTCCCTAATCTATGACAAGAAACCTTTCTTAGTCATTATGCTCGGTTGAAAATGAATTTAATTTAAATTACTTCGGTTTCGTTCATCAGCTTTCATTGTGATTTTTTTCTTCTTTTACGTTGTCGGCCTTTATACTATTTATTCCTCTTTACGGTTATTTACCAAATATATTTTCATTTGTAACAAGCAGTCAGCACCCTGTCAGGTCGTATGGGAGGGATATCCGCTGCATTGGAATCAGTGGGGCCACCCTTTTAAACCTTCACGAGAACTTGGCGTCGTTCGTGGACAGTGTCTGACAGCGGAGCCTCGTTTTAGGTCAGAGACGGAAAGTAAAAGTACAACTAGCAAATTCGTTCTTGCCGTGCTTCTTTAACTGAGGAGGAAAATGTTTTGGTGTATAGACTCGGGTTTTATATCGCGGCGGCAGACATCCTTTCTTTTTGTTAAACCACGAACTGTCGGTTGCTATCGTTTTAACCAGAAACCTAATAGCATGGCGCCGATATATCATTTGAAGAGACGCTGTCAATAAGCTTCCCTCTCCTGTATCTATGATGTCTCCATTACCAAAAACTAGTCGCGATGTTCCTTTCTTTCTTTTTTTTTTAAAGCGATTTCAACAATCAGCAGCTATTCCATTACTTATTCATATATTCTCTGTGCGATAGTCGGTGGATAAGTTTTCTCCGAAACTAAGGCAGGAGAGTCAGCTCTGCTCAATACCACCGGCCTCCCCCAGCTATGCCATTACTTATTCATATATTCTCTGTACGATAGTCGGTGGATAAGTTTTCTCCGAAACTAAGGCAGGAGAGTCAGCTCTGCTCAATACCACCGGCCTCCCCCAGCTATTCCATTACTTATTCATATATTCTCTGTACGATAGTCGGTGGATAAGTTTTCTCCGAAACTAAGGCAGGAGAGTCAGCTCTGCTCAATACCACCGGCCTCCCCCAGCTATGCCATTACTTATTCATATATTCTCTGTACGATAGTCGGTGGATAAGTTTTCTCCTCGCCAACTAAGGCAGGAGAGGTCAGCTCTGCTCAATACCACCGGCCTCCCCCTGCTATTCCATTACTTATTCATATATTCTCTGTACGATAGTCGGTGGATAAGTTTTCTCCGAAACTAAGGCAGGAGAGTCAGCTCTGCTCAATACCACCGGCCCCCTCCAGCTATTGCCATACTTATTCATATATTCTCTGTTAAGATAGTCGGTGGATAAGTTTTCTCCGAAACTAAGGCAGGAGAGTCAGCTCTGCTCAATACCACCGGCCTCCCCCAGCTATGCCATTACTTATTCATATATTCTCTGTACGATAGTCGGTGGATAAGTTTTCTCCGAAACTAAGGCAGGAGAGTCAGCTCTGCTCAATACCACCGGCCTCCCCCAAGACATTTATTATTCTTGTTATTACTTTGACTTCTATTCGATTAACTTCTAATTTTTAGGCACGGCGAAGTTTATTGAATTGGTCATAATGTCATTTCGCTTAATGTTTTCTGCTACACAGGTCCATATGAAATTACGGGAAGCGCGGATTAACTAATCTACCTTTGTTGGACGACCAAATATCTTATCTACTGATAATCTTATCGGGTCCGATTCTTCATTAAAGCCGTGGCTTCTCATTTATACGGAACAAAAGAGCTGCATGCATCTAGTCAGGCCAAGATTAACTTGGTCCGGTTGGCTCCAGCGTAATAAGGGAAATGGGATCGGGCCAAAAAGACCTCGCGCATATTTATCCAGAAGAGAGGGAGTGCTTATTTTGTTTAGTCTTACCTTTTGTATGTTCTCGAGTGGTCGCCATCAAATTCACTAGGTGACAGGAAACCTCGAGGGTGGGAGACGGAAAGCGGAAATCAGAGGGGACTTATAGGACAGGGGGTGCGGATCCTCGCGTGGGGAAAGAGGAGGCAGCTGCGGTGCTTTCGCCTCCAAAGAAACAAAACAAAACAAAAAACAAAAACGTCTGGTTTTCTCTGAAAGCGTCAGACGAGTTCGAACTCTACTTTTACTTCATTTCATTCCGACCACGCCCACCTAGAGACGGAGGCACTTACAGGACCGGTGATCCATACTCCCGGCATCTTCAGTTTTCACTTGAGAACCGTTTTTGTTCAAGCTCCCCCCCCCAACCTCTCTCCACAACAGACGTCCGTTTGGCACCTGAGCCAAACCTGCACCTGAACAAGGAGGGAGAGAAATGTATTTTGACAAGGGCGAGTTTGTAAATGCCGATAGAAGGAGAAGAAGACCTATGCGATGTTTTTACCTCGACTCGGGAGAACTCACCATCATCGCTTCTTGTCAGACGCTTCGGAAAGCCTAAATCTTACGATACCTTGCGGTCTATCATCTTCGTTTCTTCATCTTTTATTCCGAATCGCCTCCGATGCTCATTGATTTTGCCAGAAGTAATTAGCAGCATCACGCAATGGCGGATAGCCGATTTAGAAGCTTACACTTGGAAAGTAGCATTTTGATGATCATAAATTATTAAAGCGTTGTCGCCGCTGCTGTTTCCTGATTATATCACATGGAAGGGGTTAATAAGCAAACCATGTTCAGAACAAATAAGAGAAATTTTCGCTAAACCAACTCTAACAAATTTTATAAAAATGGAAGAAAACCTTCGGTTTTATTATTATTATTATTATTAATTATTATTATTTATTATTATTATTATTATTATTTAAGACGTTTGACAAAGTCTAGACGCCTTTAGCTGCCTGCTTTTGTTTGTTTGTCTTCCCGCTGCTCTCGTCATCCTCGCCCGGGAACGCATCCGTGTTGGTTATTTTGCGCAGTGCACACGAACACGGCCCAGACAGCTGACTTAGAGTCCACATCTAACCCCCCCCTCCTCCTCCTCCCCTCCTCCCACCACGTCTCTTTGCTACCTCTTTGGCAAAACTGGAAATAACAAGTTACCAGACGGTGTCGCTGTCGGGGAGAAAGAAAGGCAAGAACGTCTCTTGTGCCGTACTCGCTGACAAGTTTGTATGCCGCCTGACTTGCTTTCGGTGATGATGCGATGAACATCACCTGTCCATATTCGCCTGTCATTTCCGTCTCTCTGCTTATCACTTCCGGTGTGTGCGCGCGCGCATGTGTGTGTGTGGATTCAGAATTGGTTACTTAAGTTTTACAAATGACTATAAATAGTCGCCTGATTAACATTAATTCATTACTCTATGTCTGTGTAGATCAACAAGCACATATTAATTTTTTTTTAAAGATATGTCAGGAATGTAGAATTATTCTGTTTCCGCGCCATCGTTTGGCACGTTTACAAAAATACGCGATATGCCGAGAATAAAAACTGTAAGTCTTTGTAACCAGCAGCCCGACGAGGTACAGTCATCTATACTTATAGAGCAGCAGCGCAGATTTGTTCCAGAATACTTACGTTTCCCCTGCCTCTCTTTATTTCGTTTCCAAAACCTTCATCCTAAATTAATTCAAGTGGGAAAACGAACAACGCGGGAAAAAAACACAACAACCTTTCTCAAATATACGCGAGTAGCTGATCAAATAGAAACCGGGGAAATCTACTCGTTCCAGCCGATCATGACAACTCAGTCGGCGAGAAAATACTGCTAGAGGATCAAAACAGAACTCTCAATAAAACGAGGCTCAAATAGGGCGCTGCCGACGAATCAAAAGAACGCCAATAAACAAAATATTAAAAGATACACCGCTAACGGATGGGGCAGATATCGGATTTTCGGTAGAAGTCTTTTAAAAATGCTAATTAGAACCAGCGCCTCGTGAGTTAAGCAAACGCTGCTTGTGAAGTGCAGACTAAAGGCCGAGGGGGTAACCGGAACAGACAGACAGACAGACAGGCACCGGCCGGCCTCGTTCCTTGTTGGCAAACGTCGTGAATGGCGCAGGCTGATCGAAATCAGATCCACAGCTTCGCTGTCGATGCCGAATGAAGCAGCGAATTTCTGGGACCAAAGGCTAACACCGTGAAACAGTTCGTCGCCCATATCTACGCTGGAACAATAGAAATGAGAGCGGTCTCCTAATGGAAGCCACCTTCTCTTTCTTCTTTAAATGGTACATTCAAAAAGGTCTCTGCGTGCAGCGGTGTACAGGCACCAACGTTAGCTCACCTGGTGGAGAGTCGCTGAGATTAACTTTGACCTCTCACGAAAGTAACCGCTGTTTGTGATCTGATTCGGTGCTAAAAGTACTGAACACGATTTATCAAAATCTTACAGGAAGTAGTTATTTTGATGTGGATACTTCGCAGACCCGGCCGTCCGATTTTATGTTCCCGAGCTCTTTTAAAGTAAAGTATTTTTAAAAGACAACAGACGCTATATTTAATGCAAGTCGCCACAAAAGTTCGCCGTCTCGCACAGTGTGGCATTCTTCTGGCCTATCCGGTGGTTTGATGAATGAATTTTTAAAAGGAAAATAATACAGGTGGGCGATACTGTAAAACAGGTGAGGCATAAGAATTTTTTTGACTAACGTAAAGATAAGAAGGGGAAAAAAGATTACGAGGTATAAACACTAAAATGGCCGCAGACGGCAGCCATTGCTGAAGCGACGACATTACTATGGCTACCTATTCTGAGTCGAGGAAATAAGTTAAACTGTGAATCAGTAAGGTGCTCAGATTACTTAGTCCGTTACAAAGGTGATTTGGGGTTTTTGTTGTGTTTTTTGCATTACTCCTTTTAGAACAGGGGTGCACAACATACGGCCAGCCAATGAATGTGCCGAAATGTAAACATTTTAAAATAAATATAGCAGCCATGTCTAAATCAATCAGATAAATTAGTTAAATGTGATACGTCGCCACCTAGTGGTTGTTTTCCAAAGTTTTAATCGTCGTCACTTTCTGCAGCTCAGATTTTCATCATCTTAAATGATTGTAACTTGCAGACCTCGATGGAGGTAGCTGTCTACCGGGTCATGGGCCTGGCAGCGCTGACATATGGCACTGAGTGCTGGACCCTGTACTGTCAACATCGGTGATGCCTTAAGGAGTTTCACATTTGTTTCTGGCATCCACTGGGGGGATTGCGTGCCCTACAAGGAAATCCTCCCGTGGGTCAACACACCCAATATGGAGACCATAATCGCCAGGAAGAGACCTCACTGTTATGAATCTAACTGCAGTTGAATACTGTATGGAACTGTACTTCCCATTCCCAAGTGTCATTGACCCGCTTACCGCTTACTTTACTTACTACTCGCTATCCATCGCGTACTATTGTCACAGTGATGACTCACGCTTGTGTCACAGGCCACCGACTGCTGCCGTGGACTGGATGATGCGATCGAGGTCGAGTTGCCATTGGCTAACGGCGCTGGGGCGTTCTGCCTGGGAAAACATGAAACTGCCACACGCCACACCACGTGGGCAGGCGGTCAGCAAAAGGTACTTGCGAAGACAAGCGCCGGATGCACACCGGTTCAGCTCCGATCCCTCGATAAGCTAGGTGCCAACAAACTGAATAGGCAAACGTTATTTCTCCACGTTCTAACATGTCTTTGCCACAACCGAGTGCGAGTAAAACAAGAAAAGTTGATCATGAGCACAGGAAATTCAGAATGGACACCCAAGTACTTTTTTTTTCAAATCAAGTCCTGTTTGGAATGTGTAGCAGTGGAAAAAGAATATAATTTACGAAGATATTACAAAACAAAACACCCAAAACTTAGCGATCTACAAGGTGAGAACAACGCAAAAGATAGAACTCCTGAAAAAGAAATTGGTGTATCAACAAAGCGTGTTTGAAAAGAGGAGTCGGAGGCAGCTACCATTGCCAGCTACAGGACTGCTAAACTTATCGCGAAATTTGCCTGCCCTTTCAACGGCAGTAAGTCTGTGAAAGACTATATGATGGTGATATGTGATGTACTTTGCCCAAAGGCCAAAGATGTTTTTAACGCCACTAGTCTTTCAAGGACAAGCATTCAGCTACGCATTTTTGATATGGCCAATAATTCATACAATCAGTTAAGAAGCAAAATGAATCACATCACGCATTTTTCTGCCGCTTTGGATAAGAGCACAGACAAGACCGATACAGCACAGCTCTCAATATTTATCTGTGGTGTCACCTAAGCATGTCAAGTCTATCAAGAACTTGCATCACTAGTGCTCTTGCTTGGCAGAACAACTGGGTACGAAATTTTTAGTGCCTTCAAAAAAACAGTCGTGGACCTAAATTTACCATGGAATAAAGTTGGTAACCGTGATAACTGATGGTGCTCCCGCCATGATCGGTGAGACGAATGGCTTCATCAGATATCTGAAGAAGCACCTGGAACCAGATCTCGCAGCACAACTAAAAGATTACCACTGCATAATTCACCAGGAGGCATTGTGCGGAAAACATTTAAAATTCAAAGACATAATGGACTTTGTTATATCTACTGTTAATTTTATCTGTGCAAGATCACTAAATCACAGAGAATTCCAGTCTTTTCTGAAGGACGTCAGTGCGGCTTATGGGGAGGTTCTCTATCACACAAAAGTGAGGTGGCTGAGCTGTGGTAATGTTTTGAAACGATTTTTTGTTCTGCGAAATGAAACCAAGCTGATTTTACAGCAGAGAGGAAAGGACACTTTAGTCATGGAGGATGCTGACTGGGTTGCTGATTTTGCCTTTTTGACAGACCAGACCTCACTGGACACTTGAATGATCTCAACCTGAAACTGCCGGGGAGAGAGAAACTGATTTGCCGACTTGTTTGAGGCAGTTTGTGCATTTGAAATGTAACTGAAACTTTGCCCTGTTAAAGAAATGGAATCTAACATACTTTCCAGCATTCCAAGACACCTTAGCGCACATGCATTACAACTGGGGCCGTCACAGCTTTCTGCTTGAAGACTTACAGCAGGCGTTCACCACCAGATTTGGGCAGTTCAGGAACAAACAGATTGTGTTCATACTACTTGCAGATCCATCCTCTGTGGATGCTGAAACTGTACCTGGTGACGTACAGCTGGATGTAATTGAACTCCAGTGCTCCACAGTGATGATAAGCACAGGGCCACTTGCCACTTGTACACTTCTATCAGGGCCTGGACCGGCATCTGTTTCCCAATATTGCAAATGCACAGAAATGGATCTCAATGTTTGGAATCACCTACATATGTGAACAAGTGTTTTCTTTAATGAAGATGACAAAGTCTCCCCTGCGAACAAGACTAGCAGATGATAACCTGCAGGTAGTGCTCAGAGTTGCGACCATCTCATTGGAGCCCAACATTAACCAGTTGAGTGTCAGAGAAGCGCTACAATGTCTCCCACTGACCATGACGTTTTTTTTTTGTAACTGACATCCATGTAAGTAGAATAATTCTGTATAACAAATTGATCTGAGTAAGTCTGTAAAAATATTTCATGTTATAAGGTATAGAGATGGATGCTAAATGTTTGTGGCCTGCTGATGGTGTCACATGAAAGTGGCCTGCATTGAAAAGTTGTGCACCCTGTTTTAAAACCCTTTGTGGTGATGAGGAGAAAGAGTTCAAAGGTGGGAGTTCGTCCTATCGCTATACCAACAAGTGCAGTTATACAACATCGCTTCATCCACACTTTAAAGATGTTTTGCGGACGTGTGGAGTCCGAATTTTAAAAATAAGCTTTTTGAAAAATAATTAAGCCTTCAGCTTAGATTTGTGCACTTATAATATGCAGGAAAATTTTCAATTTTAGACTTACCTAGTTACGATGTCGTGCGTTTGAGGATAAAGCAGACTAGTTAAATATGTGTTATATCTGGACAGTTCAGAATTACCTCATCCATCTACAATCAAAAATACCCGGGGATCACAAATTAGATAAACTACCATCACGGTTTCATATTACAAAGGTACATTTTTCTTTTTTCTTAGCATTGTGGAATTAATGCATGTATCTGTTGATCGTAGCTTAAAAATCAAATTCTGGGGACATTTGCTTTCTCTATAATTCTTAAACAATCTGGCGACCGCCGGAAGCGCACAGTTATCGGCGCTGACACGTCAGAGGAAGGGAAACCGCGTCTGGAGTTAAACAACATGGAGGGTCGGGGAGCCGCCCTGGCGACTGAGCGCGCTACATATACTCGGTGCCTAATCGCCAGGTTATTTCGTGCCTGTTTCCAGGCTGTGACAGAAAACGAGACTCCCGTCTACAGGCTACACAAAGAGCAATAACTTAGCGTGGTCTGGAATATTGTTTAAAGTAATATTCTTAGATTGCTTCGCTTAAAGCACCCGTTAGGCTTTGAATGGGTCACTTCGACCGAGAAATAGATTCTGTTTTTGAGATTCTCTCCGTGTTTGCTTTTGATGTCCCTCCTTGCCCCTCCCTCCCTCCCAAAAAGGGGTGGGGGCATTTCCCGGAGATGAAAGGGACAGTTTAGTAAGTTTGCGACCTCAAGGCTAATGTGATCTGGAAGTAGATTAAAGTAAACCTAATATTATTAATAATACTGAAAAGGAATATAATGAAGATGCAAACAAACGTTCGCGCTACTAGCATAATTCAATTCAGACGTGTATCAAGAGAGTGCCGGGACAAAGATGATGGCGGACTGATGCAGCTCCCAGGCATCTTTGCCGAATCGTTAATTTGCCAAAATAATTCCCCAGAGTCTTAGTATAGCGAACGTCTTCACGTAAAAAAAAAAAATAATTCCATCTATTTGTTTCCGGTTATTCAAAGATTAAGAACCTAATTAAAGAATCATTTTCTTAGGCGGGCGATTTCGTGCCTGAAGCCTCGTGAATTTGCAACGAAAACCGAGACCTTGTGTGACTATGCGAATTCGGTGGCAACCGTTTCCTGACGTTGTTATTTGGTTGTGGGGATGACACAAGAATTAACCCATACCTGAGTATTAAGGAAAAGTAAAGGTGTAGATTTCTCCTTTGCCGTACACAGCCAACAGCCGTGGACTGGAGTCAACTTCTCTCCCCACAAACACTTAGGAAGGAGGATCATTCGGCCCGTCGAGCTGACAACTTGCTGACCGGTTCTGATCACGTTATGAGGCCTCCTACTCGCCAGGAATTCGGGTCTTATAATAAGACCGCTACCTTCCTCCATCCCAATTTTCCAAAGCCCTTCAGTGCCAGAACGACCAAGCACTACGGTTTCGGAGACTCTCGCTCTAGGCTTAATCAATTTAGCCATGACTCTTGATATATATATTTTTTTACATTGTTTTAAAACAAAGAAGTTAATTAATTATTTAACTTTTATCTCCGTTAATCAGCGTTTACTTTCACTAAGCTGTTTCGTCAGAACTCCATGATTTTCCATTCGTAACACATTTCGGCGACCGCTTTCCAATTTAGCTACACCCCAACCAAGCTTCCGTGCTGATGAACTATGGGTAAGTTTTCTTAATCATCTGCGATTAGAAATTTGTTTCAGTTCCACCACATTTTAAATTAACTGAACTAAGTTTATTTTGAAAGAAGAATGGATATAATAAACTTCTTTGACCATGGAAGCGGTTTTGTTCATTTGGCTGTTTGCTGATAACGTAAAACGAACAGAGAGGAAATAAAAGAAGACTGGGTAAAATATATTTTTCGGATTAACCTTTTCACTACCGGATCTGTTAATACGTGGTATACATAAACTGTCGCAGTAGTAGTAGTAGTAGTAGTAGTAGTGTCAAGTGATCTACACTACTGTTTCTCAAAAATGCCAACAGTAAAATAAGTTGTCCGTTTTTATTGGTGTTCTAAAATAAATTAAAGTTCTATTTTTTCGAAGTTGATCAAACGAAAATCAAGGTTTTCCTGCATATTTTTCTTTCTTTCTTAGAATTGTTTGGTCGGTTCCATATAAACCTAGAATAGTACAATATCGTAAAATTAATCGTTGATTGAAGTTTCTAAAAGTGCACGGAAACAGTCGTAGCAGCCAACTGCAACTGTGCTGCGAAGGGAAAAGGGATGAGGGCTGATCTTTCTAGTTTATGGGAAAACATATCTCCAGCATGCAGGTATTGAACTCGAAGTAAGACAAGAAATCAGAATTCTTTAATGTACTTTACGTTTTTTTATGGAATACAAAATTCGTTTTATAATGCTTGATCCCCTGTCTTTTAAACTCGTAAAACTGTTTTCGTTTAGTTGGAAGTTTAATTTATCGATTAAATTATCGATTTGTATTTATCTTATCTATTTTTAAGATGTATCTTGAAGACTCAGCTGATTATAAATTTATTAGGAAAGAGCTATTTTTTGTCTAATTAAGATTTTTTCTAACTTAAAAAAATTAATTTTAGTAATAAAAACATTTTATGTTAAGTATATATATATATATATTCTTTTTTAGAATATACCTGATGCCAGATGAAAGGAGATATTTACAATCGAAATTCAGGAAAAAGACCTGCAATCCCAAGTTTGAAGAGAGTTACGTCTTCCAGGTAAAAGAATGCAGCTGAAACATAAGGAAACTTTATCGTCATAAAAGAAACTTTACTGCCTTGAATATAAATAGTTTACTTTCGTGAAATTTAAATTTGTTTTCTTGTTTGCTTAATTTACCATGAACATTTCAGCAAGAGAGAGAATCGTATTTCTGTTCAGATAGTACGCTTCTTTTATTACCCGGTAATGCCGTCCGTGATTCGTATTTCTGAAAAAGAGATGAACGATGCGATTGGTCAGTGACGAGTTGTGGCGTACGTACCTGTAGCTCTGGGGTTAACACGATCTAAGCAGGATGAAATAGTCTTCCTGCCTGTCATTGAAACCCTTTGGAAAGTGCATTATGGTTAGCTGTGTGGAAAACTTGTCTTAAAAGATGAAAAGCCTTCGTCTTATGTTACCTTTTTCTTTAATAAATTCAGTCTAAAACATCTTTAAATTGACTTTTTAAAAAAAAATGAAACTGTCTAATATTATTCTTAAAGCTCTGTTTCCCTTCAATGTCGTTGCCTTTTACTCTTTTTTTTTTCCTTTAAAAGCAGATAAAGGAATTTAGGAGAGAAAAGGATTTTCTTCGGAAACGAACGGAAATGTTGCTTGTGTTTTGTTCTACATGTTACTAAGGTAACCGGAATAAAGGTCGCGGTGTATCCGGTTAAGACAGATGAAGGTTGAAGGGTTAGGGTTACCTAAGATAGATGGAGGTCGAAGGGTTAGGGTTACCTAAGATAGATGGAGGTCAAAGGGTTAGGGTTACCTAAGAGAGATGGAGGTCGAGGGTAGGGTTACCTAAGATAGATGAAGGTCGAAGGGTTAGGGTTACCTAAGATAGATGAAGGTCGAAGGGTTAGGGTTACCTAAGATAGATGGAGGTCGAAGGGTTAGGGTTACCTAAGATAGATGGAGGTCGAAGGGTTAGGGTTACCTAAGATAGATGGAGGTCGAAGGGTTAGGGTTACTTGCAGCATTTCGTCGAACTTGCGGGAATCGTTGTTTCTCGTACCAGTTTACCTGCGGCGTCCTGGTTTTACCCGACAGCCCTCTCTTCCTTCCGATCCTCTCGCGGGCGTTTCTTACAAGGACGCTGCGGTTCTGGACCTAACCACTCCGTCCCGACCAGCCGTCGTCTCCTAAGCTGGCTCCCCTTTATTTCTCCCATCTCAGTATCCGCGAACGAAAGGATGCTCGCCTATCCGAGATTGGACGGCCACGTGGAGGAAGGTGGGAGTAACTCTCCATCAACCTTTGTGCCGTGGTTTCTAATATTCTCATCAGAACTATTGGAATATCTTCATATTATTAACTTTTAGCCTTGTTACAGCAGCGTTTTTTTTTTTTAAATAAAATATATTATTCCACCATAGGACTTATGGTTTTATGCGGCCGATTTCTGTCGGTCTTTAGCATAGTAAATATTAGTATAATACCGTGTTTATTGTCGCCATTTTATAATTCTTCATGATACCTAATCATTAGACCGTGTCTAAGTAAGTTCTCTCGGTAAACACGCTGTAATCGTAAAGGTATGACGTTTATTTATTTATTTTGCTAAACAGGTCTCCCACAAATCGTTTGAAGATCGAATTCTTAAATTCACAGCCTATGATGTCGATCGGCACCGAAGACACAACGTGATCGGACACGCGCTCTTCCCTCTGAAGGAGCACGACTGCGAGAGTAACGAACGGGTCGTGATTTGGCGAGATCTCGAAAAGGAAGTTTCTGAGGTAGGTGAGCGAGCTGGACGATGTTGATGCCAACATTCCATCCTTTTCCCAAATGTAGCTGCTGCAAGTATTTATATTAGCGCCCATTAAAGGAAAACGAGACGTTTGAGTGACTTCAAACCTCATCATTATCGCATGTCGAAATGAAAGTCCCGCAGTCAACGCGGAGACCGTTGCCATGATTACCAAGGTGTATCAAATGCTATCTTTGATGTATACTGGCGGACTGGAATATTTAACCACAGTATTTGAGACGAATTTTATTTAAAACCTCAGTATGAGTAATTCATCATCGGTTGCTCTCTCGCGAATAGATAAGGTCAGCAGTGACCTATACATTTTTGGTCATGGCTGCTCTATAAGTGTCGTGGTCTGTTACTCCCTGTTCTCAGCTTCGCCAATAAGAAGGCCTCGCTCTCTGTATTAACGCAGTCGTCTGTCCGAATATTTACAGATATTCGCATCTTATCAAGTTAGTCCGCGTGAAAGGGCTAAAAAAAGAACAACAATAGAAATTATTAAACCGTTCGTTAATGTGTTATAGCATCGGTTAGTATTTTCATCGTATTTCGACAGATGTCGCTGCTGCGTAGACAGACCATAATATGGATTACTCGGATCCACTCCCAAACTCTGGAAACATCGACTGCGCCACCAAGCTGATGCTGCTTTAGTGACGTCATGCGCCCTATCCCGGCATACACCAAATAGTATTATCGCTCAGTACTTTAGTTGGTAATTCATTGAAATCATTTAATTATTCATGGCTTGAGGAACCTTGATTGATATTTACCACGCCTCTGTCAACAGTCGGGGGCAAAGTTTAGGCTTAAGAATTACATTTAACGACATGAATACTCGAGAAAGAAAGTTTACGCATCAGTGGTCGTCAGTTGCTGTAGTCAAGCTGATCCCCTGATCCAGGACAGGTCGGCAAACACGTCCGCACATAAGCGGATTTACTGAGAAGGTAAAATGCGGTGATAGATCTAATGAAAATGAAGGGGAGATAAATCTGAAGATCTTTCTGACCTCGAAGACAGAATTCTTTGAAAAATGGGATAAAATTGGAATAACTGTCGGACCACCACCACGTCGCCAAAATCATGGACAATGAAGAAAAAACAATGTTAACTAATTAAAAAAATTTTAAATGTATAAATGATAAAGTTTATAAATCTATTTAGAGAGTTGGAAAATGTTATCAGGTTGGTTTATTTATTTACTTTATCCTTGGCTTTTTAAAACCTCACTTTGTATTTATTTGTGATGTTTCACCTTATCTCATATTTAATTATTATTTTTATGTATCTTATTTTAAAATTTCAATTTGAGTTCATTTTTTTTCCTTTTATCGAATATTGTTTCACTTTGATACAATTTGCAATTTTCGAGTTTTTATTATTTTTAATAAGAGATTTTTGAAAATGAGCACGAGTGGGAAATATTTATGTAATATCAGATTTATAGTACATCCTGCCTGCTTTTGATCTTATTGGTTTTGCTCGTTTTATTTTGGTTAAAAATTTTATTTTTAATTTATTAGTTAAGATTTTATGATAAATAGATATTTTATTTTTTGTCGCTGCCATTAAAAGATGCAATAGATTCGTTCAGTATTCTCAGGACATTTTTACACACTCCTCTCTCTCTCACACACACACAAAACACACACACACACACAGAACACACAAACACACAGGCACACACAACACACAAACACACAGGCACACACAGACACACAGATGCACACACACACATAATCACACACACACACAAACACACACACAAGGCACACACAGACACACACACACAAACACACACCAATCACACACAGATGCACACACACACCACACACACACAGACACAACACACACAGAGGCACACACACAGGCACACACAGACACACACAGAACACACAGATGCACACACACACATAATCACACACACACAGGCACACACAAACAACACACACATATCACACACACACAGGCACAGGCACACACAACACACACACATATCACACACACAGATGCACACCACAAACACACACACATAATCACACACACAGGCAACACAGACACACACACACAAACACACACACATAATCACACACACACAGGCACACACAGACACACACACACAAACACACACACACACACAGACACACAACACACAGGCACACACAGACACACACAGACACACAGATGCACACACACATTCAAACACACACACAAACACACAACACAGGCACACACAGACACACACACACAAACAACACCACATATCACACACAGATGCACACACACACACACACACACCAGACACAGACACACACAAGCACACACACAGGCACACACAGACACACACAGACACAGATGCAACACACACACAATCACACACACACAGGCACAACACAAACACACACACATATCACACACACACAGGCACACACAAACACAACACATATCCACACACAGATGCACACACACAAAACACACACATAATCACACCACAGGCACACACAACACACACACACAAACACACACATAATCACACACACACAGGCACACACAGACACACACACAAAAACACACACACAATTCGCACACACACGCACAACACACAGAGGCACACACACACAAACACACACACATATCACACACACACGCACAGACACACAGAGGCGCACACACACAAACACACACACATATCACACCACGCACAGACACCAGATGCACACACACAAACACACACATAATCACACACACACACACAGGCACACACAAACATACACAAACACACACATAATCACACACACACACAGAGGCACACACAAACACACACACACAGGCAAACAAGACAACACACACACACCAAACAACACACACAGACCACACAAAACACACACACAGGCACACACACAGATGCACACACACACACACACATTTTCTCAGCAGTCATATAATCCCATGCAGCCTCATGATGTTCATATCAGGACTCTGTGCAGATCCGGACTTCTTTGCGTGTGGTCCATCAGCCTCTTTACATTCCAGACAGTTCTCACCATATTGGCTGTATGTTTGGATCATTGTCATGTTGGAAGATGAAACCCACCTAATGAAATCTCTTCCGGAGGGAATGGCGTGATGGATGAGAATCTGTCGGCAGCAGATCTCTGACACCCTTAGCCGATATGCAGCCTCATACTTGTATTGATCCACCTATGGCTGTTGTACACTGACTTATACCGCTCTCTGGTCCGCCTTCGTAAAAACTGCCGTCGATTACTACCAAACAGTTCAAACTTTGACTCCTCTGTAAAGAGCAACTTCTTCCAGAGTTGGTTATCCCACTATTTTATTTCTGTTGCCCATATTTCAGCCTTACGCTTTGATTGACTTTTTTCAACAAAAATATTCGAGCAGCTAGACATCCACTGAGACCCTTTCGCGCTGTTCCATACTTTTGCGTTCTTAGAGAAATTTACCGCCCGTAAGCGCATCTGTGACATTCGAATTATCTCTAGTGGCTGATCGTCTATCACGTAGAGAACAATCTGAGGCCCTAACATCATTTTTGGACAGTTTGGGCTTTCTTTTTCGACTGTGTCTATTTTCATCAGCACCAGTTTCGCGTATACGATTTTTCAGAGTCCTGCATGCATCTTCCTCTGAAACATGATGTTGAGCCGCGAGCTGCCGCTCGGAGCAGCCTTCATCAGCCAAGACTTTGATTTCTATACACCTGTCATGTGATATTTTCTTTCCAGAACCGGTAGTGTGTGTTCACGACACATTTACCACACCCGAAATGGTATCACTCACTGCCTATACTTTTATAGTAGTTTTTTTTTTTCTTTTATTTTCTGAAGGTGGCACGTTGAGAAGAGAGAGGAGAGAGAGAGAGAGAGAGAGAAGAGAGAGAGAGAGAGAGAGAGAGAGAGAGAGATGGAGAGAGAGAGAAAGAGAGACAGATGGAGAGAGAGAGAGAGAGAGAGAGAGAGAGAGAGAGAGGGAGAGAAGAGGAGATGGAGAGAGAGAGAGAGACATTGGGAGAGAGAGAATGGAGAGAGAGAGAAAGAGAGAGCGAGATCTCGCGATCTAGAGAGAGAGAGAGCGAATAGAGAGAGAGAGAGAGAGAGATCTCTACTCGCTCGAGATCCGAGAGAGAGCGATAGAGATGAGAGAGGCTCGAGAGAGCTCTCTAGAGCTCTCTCCGCTCTTGATGCTCTCGAGAGAGAGAGAGAGAGAGTCTCTCTCTCCTCCCTCGCGTACTGACTTTAGAGATCTCCTTTCTTCTCCCCCCTTCTCTCTCCCTTATCTCGCTCTCTCTCTCATCTCTCTTTCTCTCTCTTTCTCGAGAGCGCTGTCTCCCTCGAGTCTGGTCTCTCTCTTCGCTCTCTCTCTCGTCGCTCGCTCTCTCTCTCGTAGCTGCTCTCTCTCGCTCTCTCTCTCAGCCTCCTCTCGCCTCTCTCTCTGTCTCTCTCTCTAGCGGCCTCGCTTCGCGCGCTGCTCGCTCGCTCTCTCTTTATTTCTTTCCTCTTTCTCCTCTTTTTCTTTTTCCTCTCCCCCCACCACTTCCTTCTCCCCTACCCTTTTCCTTTCTTCCTGCTCTTCTCCTGTTTCTTTGAACTAAGTGGATTCTCCGTTTTCGATGGGCAGAGAAAACGAACGCTTTAGCCATACGGTTGAAGAGCCCCCCTGCTGCCCGGGTGATGTCGTGTTAAAAATAAATTACCTGTAAAAGCTACCAGTGATGTCTATTCGGCGATTTATCTACTTATTACTTTCCTAACGATTATCTGACCAGCTTCAAAGATATGGCGTCAGTAAAGTGTGGCAGAAAATGATGCAGCAGTTAATAAATAAGAAAAGAATTAGGTAGGGTCATTTGTAAGAGGTTCTGAAAA
Organism: Nautilus pompilius; assembly: GCA_018389105.1. Classification (NCBI taxonomy): domain Eukaryota; kingdom Metazoa; phylum Mollusca; class Cephalopoda; order Nautilida; family Nautilidae; genus Nautilus; species Nautilus pompilius. Next base: position 43,642 of record JACATO010001672.1, on the reverse strand, counting down.
CCCGCAGCTTTGTTTATGTATCGCCTTCTTGCTCAGCCTGTTTGTTGTGAAGCCAAAATGACGATGTTTGAGAATAAGGTTAATTGCATCTATTCTTGCTGAGCTAGTGCGGATTGCAGCAACGGGACATTACAACACGAATCCGTCATCCGGAAATGCATTCTGAGTTGGATGAAGCAGCTTAAGGAAACCGTTTTCCAGAATTAATTGAACCTTTCTGGTGAACCAGACACCAGCCGCGGGAATAGAACGTTGCCTTTACGGCAGTTTGTTGAATATTCAAAGCGAGACCCCCTGCAAAGCGGTCATAAGTCACATGATCACATTGCCCAGCAGCTGGAGAAAGAGGTTCGCGATGTCGACAAACAGGACTGAACGTTGTATCACTGAAGATGGGCAACTACGGAGTGCATCCAGATCCAGAATTTTACGGTTTCACTGCTACATTACCCAAGATATTTAAGCGTATGCGATAACCCATTCTGCCGCAGAAACCTGGTAGTTTTTCTTGATGTATCTGCTTTCTGTAAGTTTACGTACACTGGATTGACAACAAAATGAAACAAGTGCCCTTTATTACCAACATAGTAAAGCAGAATGGTTTCCCGCGATCTCTGAACTCTAGTAATGTACATAAAGTTCTTCGTAACCATATGTACCTCTAATAGCTAAACACTGTGTTAAAAAAGAAGTTACTCTCTTGAAGGGTTCTTAGGAAGGAGAAAGAAGGAGAGGAGAGCTAGATCTCTCTCGAGCTCTCTCTCGCTTCGAGCTCGAGAGAGCTCTCTCTCTCTCTGCTCTAGCGAGAGAAACCAAGAAATCTAAAGAGAGACATCTAGAGAGCAGAAGGCGCTCGCTCTCTCTGCTCTCTCTCTCTCTCGAGCTCGATCTCATCGAGTCTCTCTCTCCCAAGCTCCCATTAAAGAGAGATCTCTCTTCTCTCTCCCCCACACTCCTCGCAAGAGATCTCTCTATCTCTCTCAATCGATCTCTCTCTCTCTCCCCAATCCCTCTCCATCTCTCTCTCTCTCTCTCTCCATTCTCTCTCTCCAACTCTCTCTACTGCTACTGAACGTCATCGATCTCTCTCTCTTCTCTCTTCTCTATCTCTCTCTCTCCTCTATCTCTCTCTATCTCTCTCTCTCTCTCTCTTCTCTCTCTCTCTCTCTCTCTCTCTCTCTCTCTCTTATTCTACGTTTCGGTGACTTATTTTGAGCATCGGAAAGCGAATAGTTGATGCTACTGTAAGCAGAGAATGTGAACGTGAGCTTTGCCTCGATATTCGAATGCCATGCACGATGATTTTCCGTGATTCAAGAAGAGAAACAAACAAACAGCCATGAGAAATGTTCGGAGAAAGAGATCTTAAAACTTATAGAAAATCTCTTCCTCCCTGTTTAATAGATTAAAATTCTTCAGGTACAAGATATTCAAAACTACTGAGCTGACTGCTAACAAGGAGATCTCATGAGACTAGACCTGACTTGATTTTTTTAAAAAAAATAATATATTGGTGACCAGGAAAAAATCCGCTCATGAGCATTTTCTCCTCGGTTGAAAAAACGTTTAGATACTTTAATTGAATATTTTTAAAGTACACTAAGCCGGGCGATCCGAAGGGTTCTCGATAACTGAAATTCTCAAACCAAAGAAATTAAGTACTGGGATTAATGGAATTTTCTTCTAATGGATTTCTTCTGTCTGCTTCGCCCTAGCTAACACTTTAATCTAATTTCAAAATCAAGTAAAACTGTCGAAAAGCAACCAACAAACAACAACAACAACAGCTGAGGGTTGACCAGATTGAACAGGAGTTAGAGAACCATTTGACGAAAAACAAAACTGGAACTGAACTCTCTCTCTCTCTCTCTCTTCTTCTCCTCTCTCTCTCTCTCTCTCTCTCTTCCTCTCTCTCTCTCTCTCCCTCTCTCTCCATCTCTCCCTCTCTCTCACTCTCTCCATCCTCTCTCTCTCTCTCTCTCCATCTCTCTCTCTCTCTCTCTCTCTCTCTCTCTCTCTCTCTCTCTCTCTCTCTCTCTCTCTCTCTCTCTCTTGAAATTAAACTCTAAATAACGAAGAAAGTGCATAGCCAGTGTCACATTAAAAAAAAGAGAATTCGATGGACTTCTAATAATAAAACGAAAATTTATGTTACGAACAAACAAACAAAACAATGCTGCGAAGTTTTTGTTTGTTCGTCATTCTATATACATTTTAAAAGGAAACTTGTCCTAAAGGGTTTTTTGTCTTTTAAGGTGGGTGGGGGGGGGGAAACAAACCTGAATGTAAATGATAGTATCCAATTCATGCAGACCAGAGGTGAGAAAACTGAATATATGGGAGAGAGATATCATAATTGATAAAGAAAGGAAGGTTCAGTAAGTTAGATAAGAGAATCTTTTTTAGTAAAAAACGATGAACGAGAAGACGGGACTCACCATTTCTTTAACTTTTTGTAATCTTTTGTTCGAAATATCTTAGATATTATCAGTAAATAAAACTTATTACAAAATTACAACAACAAAAAAAGATGGCAACGATCTCTTTCTGGTGGCTTCGAGAATTGAATTCCAGTCCGAACCGTGTTTTTTATTTTATAACACCTCGGAAAAATGAAAAACTGAGGCCCTGACTTTTGATGACACCTGTAAGAAGTCTCCTTACTCGTTTCCCCGGCGACAGGCATAAAGCCGTCGTTGTTTGTGTGTTCCGCCGACTTCTCCACCCTGGTCTGGTGTGAGCTATGTCTGGGCCAGTCACGTGCGCATGCGTCTCTAATGAGTTCGTTAGTTTCCCTCAGAGAATGAGGCAAATCCCGTTTCCAGCTGAAAATGGACTAACCAATTAAAGAACCAACTTTCCGGGACTGTTAGTGTATTATGGTAGATAATTCTCAAAATGTCACACACACGCGCGCGCCCTCTGGCGGTAAGCATATCAATCCCGTCTTACGTGTGTCATTGAAATACAGAAGTCCACCTCTCTCAGAAGAATGTGATGAGCTTCTGTAAGCTAGACAATAAATACGAAATTTTGTGATACGTGTCGATATCACCCCATCTTTATACATCCACGCAGCCATTTACTCAAAAAGTTACATCACAACATTTTACACCAGATGAAACGCACCTTTAATTCACACGACCTAAACTTTGCTGTCTTCCATGTTTCATGCCACGTAAACAACCACTTACAGATCGTCTTCTGGCCTTTTACGTCAATGATCAAAGACGATGTAAAAAGACACTAAAATAATATCCGTGTTTTCTTGTTATTGTCTTCCGTGAGTGTGTTGTTGCAGGCTGCACTGTTGTGATATATTTTTTCCCCTGCAGCCTGATTGCTTTACATCTCAAATCTTTAATTATTTTATTTTGCTTTTCCTGTGCCAAAGACGTTGTCCCTCCTTCTCATTATCACCATCTCTCCCTGCCAGTCTACTTCAGATAAGGGAGAAGTCCTCATCGCGCTGTCCTACAACGGCCACCTGGAGCGCCTTACAGTCGGGATCTTCGAGGGTAAATGTCTGAAAAAGCTAGAAGGCTGTTCGACTGTTGGTAAGTTTGGAGAACTCGCGCATCTGCTAACAGCGCGTGCGGAGTGCTTCGAGTTATCGAGAGTTCGGTTCAGCTGTATCCGTCAGGTTGTAATGAACAGAACTTTACGTCACGTGTGCCAAGCAATGTGGCTCAGTGGTGAGTGCGTTGGCGTCAGGACACCCTAAGGGTCCTGGGTTCGATCCTCGCTGCTGGCACATTGTTGTGACCCTTGAGCGAGGTACTTTACATGCATCGCTCCAGTTGCTGCTGTGGAGTGGCCTGTGTAGGCACTCGGACAGAGGAACCGAGGGCGGGGGACGCTCCATAGCCGTGACAGAGGCAAGTCTCCTATGACAAGGAAAAGTCAAAAGAATAAACCACTGCTGAAGACGGATGCACTGGGCCGGAGAGCGCATAACGACGGTGCAACGCTTCCCACTCTCATGAAAGGAGCGATCGAAGAAGAAGACGTCACATGCAAGTAATGTGTTCCAATGATATAATGGAAAGCGATTCGTACAGTTTCGCTTCTTTCCGACGCATAAATCCTGGAAATGACGACATTTACCGACATTAACTCGTGGTATTGTACAGCAGCGAATATATAAAAACATTAGTTTTAAAACGAGATAGAGAGGCTGCTTTCCAACTACTCAGCCGGAGGTTAGCAGTTGGAATTGCATGGATACTTTTGCATTTGCAATGTCTAGTAGACCTCAGTTTTAGATCTTTTTAAGATTAGAGAACCTTGCCCAGCATCACCCGTTCGCCGGAGCTCTGTGAGTTGGCTGCTGATGTTGGCATGAAAAACCTTAGGGAAAGAGGGTGATTTGCTTGTGAACGGCCTGAGTTCATTCATGCCTAACGATCTGTGATCTGTTGACAGACATTTATTTCCTAGGAATCTGATTTGAATACCAGGATATAAAACAACATCAGAGATGAATCTTTCGCTTCGGCAACTCAGCAAGTCTGCAGAATACCTATCAGATGCTATCGAATTGTTAATACTGTCTTTGTTTGCCTGCTTCCTTCCAGATTCCTACGTAAAAGTCTGCCTCCTCATACAGAATAAGGTAGTGAAGACAAAGAAAACGGAAATAGTCAAGAAGATGGCGGATCCCAACTTCAGTGAATCGTTCACTTTCAAACTGCCTTGCACGTCTCTGGACATCGCCAGTATCTGCATCACTTCTATGCAGCATTTTACCGGACATAAAGGTAAGCAAATTTACAACAAATAGACACGAAATCTCTTTATCCACCACCTGTTGCTAATCTGCGCTTCGCATCCATCTATTATATTTGCAACGATGATGGTGGGGTTAAAATTAATTCCTTTGTCTTTTCTGTTTAGTACGGAGATCATCCGGCTGGCGGACCCAAAAAAATGGGATCGGTGGGAATACATAATACTAATAATACTAATAAAAACATAGAGAAGAAAATCGCATCACGTCAGATTTGTTGCAACTTTAAAGAAGATAAATGGTCAGACACAAACACCACAAGAAAAAATGGCTAGCCTGGCACGGAGCGAACACGTGTGCAAGGCTGGTGGCAGGAATTGTTTTCTCCATCTGCGTCAGGCTGCGGCTATTGCATGCAGACAGGACCAGCGCTGGTAGCTCAAGATAATGGTTCCCTCTCCCTGTCAGACATTTTCTTCAAAGACATCATGAAAGGAAAATAAGATACATACGCGGAGAAAGGAAGTTTAGTATTTGCAGGAGCCCTCTTTTCAAAGATAAGACAAGCATGCGATTACTTTAGCGAAAGTCAGACACTCTGCTGCTAATCGGATGTAAACGTGGTTGATAATCGATATGAAAGCACACGGTACCCGGAAGAGCTGATCTGTTTACACATCTTATTAATAAATTATTCGAGTAAGAACAATAGGAGCGGAACAGGTTCGCCGATAAAATCGCCTTTGTTAGATTCAAGAGGTGATACGGGCTTGATATCTTTTCAGATCTATCGAGAAGTTATTCTTGTTACCGAGTTTAGAATTGGCTCGACACTGTGATGGATACGCAACGTATCTGGTGTCTGGTCTCTTACTGAGCGCTACAACATAAAGAATAATGGCAAGAGCCGATATTTGTCTTTCTCGGATCGCTTTTCTGCAGTGATAGAGCCGAACCGGTACCAGACGTCGTCTTTATTGTTCGATTAGCTTATTTGCAGATCTGGTTTGTTAATGGTATATATATTTTATGTTGACTGGAATCCCTAGCAGTGGTCTTTGCGAATATCGGTAAATAACTGCTGGAACTTTGCTCTGTGGCTAAAGCTGCGGAGTGCTTAATTTCTCTTGTGCAAAACTTGAAGTACTTAGCCCCGGTGGAATAGAAATGCTTATAACGCGAGGAATACGGGGCGAGAAACGACTGTAGCTTTACTGAAGCATCCATTGTTCATCCTGTTTCTCCTCTCTGTAGAATTCCTCTCTTTTTTGGGGGGGTCTAACTTCTTTACCGCGCACGTATCTTTCGCCTTCTTTCGCCCTCCCTCCATTCGTCCCCTTCACGTGAATTCTCTCGGCACCGTTTTCTCGTGTTTTACCTGTTTAAGATCTCATCCTCCTCCTCTCTTTCAGACAAAACCATCGGGCGCGTCGTCCTCGGCTCTTTCATGTTCGCCCGCGGAAAGGAACTCGACCACTGGAGCGAAATGGTCGCCGGCCAGCGAGACCAAGTGACTCACTGGCACCAGTTGACGTAATAAGGACGCATTCGCGCGGAAACTCCAGTATACACAGAAAGAAAAAAAAAAAAATGGCCGGACGACGATTCCGGGCTACTCTCAACTAATATGGCTGTTCATCTACCGTAAGTGCCAATGCTGTTCTCGCCGTGACGTCACGCGGCGATCCGATGGGGTCAACGGAGATTTGGCGGAGGGAAATCATACGTCATGTGTCCCGCTGTGATTGACTGACAGTGTCTGAATCATCGGTAAATCTTTTGTCGTGCATACATCTTCGTGTTTCCTGTAAACATGGTTTCCGTCAAACATGGCGGATCGATCTCTTTCGTGTGGTTTAGAAAATTTAAATTAAAAAAGAAAGCTAAAACGTTCGTTACTTTTTTTTTGTGTGTGTGGTGGTGGTGTGTGACTTTGTTGTAAAACGATGTATTACTCCGCGGCTATGAACAAGAAACCAGAATAGGTTCCATATCCGACAACCTTAATATACTCGCTTGACTTTAATTGTGCTTAGTTTCCACGTCACCGCAACCTGCGTCAATTAATTTGCTTGGAAATATTTATGTGTCTATCTTTAAAATATTTGAAGGGTTCCTATCACAACAGAGAAAGGGGAATTTCCAACGTAATTAAAGTTTAGTTATCTGTTCAGTTACTGTAAACGCACACGCGACGTTTTCCTATGAATAATTATATTAGCAGATGTCTTCCCTTCACCATGTAATCTAAGAGACTAATTACGGCGTTTTGTCCGAATACTAAGTAAGTTGTGCAAATACCAATTGAAAATCTACATAGAGGATCTAACTCGACCGTGTATGGACATGAGTCGGTCGTCAGGTCTTTCCGTCAAACCGGTTGTGACGTCATTCGTTTTTCCCGCGCTTCCGCCTGAAGATGGCGTTATCCCACACCGGCTGACGGGGAGCGGACCTTTCCTCAAAGTACTCGAATCGGCAAGATGATCTCGACGCCTGAAAGGTAAAATACCGGAGGAGCAGCTTCACTGTTTATCAGCGCGAGAAAGCAGACGAAGCATTCGGTTTAAATCCATTCTAAGAGGCGAACAGGCAAAACATGGCTACCGGTTAGTGCTGCAGAGGGAAAGAGAAGGGTTCGTTCGTACGGGGCCCCGTCGGTTTGGCGAGAGCTGGGTGAAAAGATCGAAACTCGGTCAGCCCGATTCCGCTCGGTGGACCCTCAAGATCCTTACCGACCCTGTGACAAAAGCGATTCGTTTGTTCACACCGGGTCCGTGCCCCGACCACCCTTCCATCCTCCCTCCTCTGTCCTGTCGCATCCTCGAGAATAAAGATCAGTTTATTGCACTGATATTTTGTTTTATTTATTTATTTATTTTTTTTTACAAGTCCTTGTCTTTTCTCGTTGCCTTGGAGCGATAATTTTTGTGTGAGGTCGGCCCGGTAATTTTTTTTTTGTCTGTGCTGCTGCTCCAAACACAGGGATATAGGATTTCCCTGGAATCCGTCCTCTCGGCTGCTGTTTGGCAAATCGATGGCCGTCTGCGCCTCCCTTGCCGCTAGGTATGTGCTGCACCGGATTGCTCCCGCGTCTGATCAGGAACGCCCCCTTCTCGGCTTCATTTATCTTTCTCATCTCTCTCTCCCCCCCCTTGTTTTCGTGATAAAATGCCCAACCAAAATGATCGCACCACTTTAGGGCGCACGCTTTACGACGAGAGAATGTAATTTTCGCGTAACGGAAGCCATTTTGTTGTTGTTCTGACATTCGTAAGGGGCCCCCAGGGAGGGAGGCTGGTCAGATCCTGGCGAAGATCCAACTATGGAGTTTTAAAAAAAAAAAAATAATAATAACAACAAAAAGCCGTAAACGCCGGTGAATTCACACTTTGCATTTTTAAAATTTTTTTTTATTATTAAAAGATTTGTTTTGGGTAATTCGACCTACGCCGTACATCTCCGGCTGATATGCACTTGGGTGAACCGCTCTCCACAGGGAGGCGAGAAATCGCTCTCGACTTATACAAAGCATCCGTCCTGGTTCATTCCGTGAACGCATTGACCGCTCTAAGCCAGGGGAAAAAAAAGTGGAAATGTTTTTAATGTCACCATCTCTGATATGCGAGGTTAGACATTTATTATCATTCTTTTGTGTGTGTTTCCTTCTGGTGAAAGCGCCTTTTATGCTCCTCTCAGCCTGTAACACAAACGACGACATCAGGCATACTCTAAACGAGGCTTAACTAAAGACTTATTCAGGCTAACAGATGATTCCAGCGTCTTACTTCCAACAGTTCTCTTTAACAGACCTAACGTTTTGCTTGTCTTTTTAATTGCACTTTATCTCGTTTCTGGTTGTAATGAATTCGCGGATCCCACCCTCATGACTGTCGGTAGGTCTAACATCTAACCAGTATTACATATTGCCTTTTGGAATTACCATGACTCATATAAATGCATTTGCACTTTCAGATATCAAAGATTTCAGGCCATTTATTTACCATGTTAAAATCTCACTGGAATTGATTGGTGTCTTTATCAGAATTAACCTTGCAATATAACTTGACATCGTCAACAAACGTTTTCAATCTATTTTCTAACTTAACACCATTTGTCATTTGCGAAAATTAAAAAATAGTACTTGTCTTAGAACGGATCCTTGAGCTACTTCAGGTATAATGTAGTACTTTCTAAAACAGTAGATGACTTTGTTTATTAAATGAAATGATAGCAATACGTTCTCTATTTCAATACCTTTTTTTCTTCTTCCATTAATCGGTGGTGAAAAAGCTATAGAAACACTCAAAAGATGAAGACAGAAAGTCAGTTTTTGAATGTTCCCATCCCCTTATCAGTGGTAAGACATCTAGCCAATGAACCAACGCTTCACGTTCTCTCTCACCATTAGGTTTTAGTTCTGCACGTTCCAAAACAGCCCTTCCTAGGATGATGGCAATAGGAAAAGATCTCGGAAACGTTAGGTTTTCTCGATCCTAAAACCCTGTAAACTTTGCTTGTCAACAACTGGTCGTCAGCTATTCGAAATGCTCGTAAAAAAACACAGCTATCATTATCAGACTTCCACTCCAGTGAAAAAAAAAAAATATCTCGATATGGCGATAACTAATTACTCCTGCTAGCCTTTAACCATTCTAAGACGGACTGGCGACATCGGGTCTGAGTGATATTCTCCTTACGGCTTCACAACTGATTACCACATCACCCATACAAACTGACTGTTCCGTTTGTCGCACGTTCGCTCTACTTCCGGGTTCTTTCGCTCTGCACATTTCATAACATTTTAAAAAAGGGAGAGAAATCCGACTGCAAGGCCAGCTTACAGAAGTCCCGCTTCAATTGGTGCGACACCGAATAACCTCCCCTATGACTTCCTAAATTCGGAAGGGAAAAGAGCACGTTGTCATTTTAGTCCTCTGTTGGTTTTTAATGAAGACTGAAGAACAGTTACTACAGGGGAGCGAGTCGAGGACTAATTGTTATCTCTCGGCACCAGTAAAGTCTAATTAAAGGGAGGATGAGGCTATGCTCTACGTCATGCGCTTTGATCTTCGGTCAGGTAATATTACACCTGGGACGCCCCCCGGGGGGCTGACTCATCTTTTAATTTACTTTTATTTCTGTTGCACGTCAAATAAGCCGTTTTATTGTTTATCTTAAAAAAACCGGCTACAGTGATTACATCCCGACCTGGGCTTTTAATTAAGTTGGCTCTGTCGGTAATCCCAGCACCTCCGTTACTATTAACTATTAACCTTTGACACGCACTATGCTTAGCACTGGATCTATCTTTTGTTGTTGTTTTTTTATGTTATACTGCTATAACACAGTACATAGAATCGGACGTGGGGCACCCCGAGGTTCCCCCCAGGGAGAAGAGAGACGGATATTAATGCGACTTTAAGATTGATTTCCAGTATCGGTTTCGAAACGCCACTGGTGACAATTCGTCCCTTTCATTTACAATTCTGTTACTAATGAAAGTTTCCAACAGCAGCAAGCAGTGCAGAGATTTTAATCGATTTATAATTATGGTCCTTAGTTGCTAGCCGAAAGATTTCCCTTCCGTCCACTCGCTCGAACACTTAATTCTTCTGAAAAACCTTATCAGACGTTCGTTCCCCTCCGTTTAAAATCAGAACCCCTTAAATGCGAAATTTTAGCGAAACTGTCTTAATTAAACCTTCTTCTTCTTCTTCCTAAACGAATATGCTGGGAAAAACAAATTAAATCGATTCGCTGAGTATATGGATTGATGATCCAGAGTTTGGCTTCACTCCCAGGGGTTATTCCACGGATTAAGTTCTAAAACCCTATGGCCGACCTGTCACCACGCCCCCCTACCTTTGCAATTGCTGATGAAGCTTCCTCCAATTTCTTTCTCTTCTTCAAATTTCCGTACCAAGCTGGTACCAGAATCAAAAGGTCTTTAAAAGAAAAAGAAGATAAATAAATGAAAGTCATCTGCGCAGGTTATCAGATTTTGACGCGATATCTTTAAAGTATAACCTTTCACATAAACCCCTTTTTAAAGATTTTTTTGTTTCACTTTAGAATATTTAATATATTAAAAGCTCAGGAACTCGTGTATTTCCTGAACCAAAGCCGACCACTTTTAGATTTTATGGTAAGCTAGATTTTAAGCCGGTGGTAGTGTCCCTTACCTGTTATCTTTCTTTCTGCCGGACCCTAATATTCAGACTGGGTTTTTCCATCTGTTTTAAATGGTAGATTAATCTGTCCAAGGGATCCAGGCGAGAGAATAAGAACTTTGTTGTTGTTTTTTGAATGGATTAGCTCAACAACAACAAAAAGAAGAGCTGCTTCTTTTTGATGTTTGTATGAGAGAAGAGATCTAAACCAGGGGCTGATCCATCGCGCCGATACGTGACCATCGACGTCTAAGTTCACAGACAGGTTACCGAGAACGAGACAAAGCGCGAGCCGCGTTACTTGACAAAATAACATTAATCATTGTTAGGAATAACGACTTCTAAATATTACAAGAAATTGGTCGGCTTGGTTTGGCTTTTACAACCCCACTCCCCCTCTTTTTCTATACTGACGTCATTATAATCATCATCTCTCCCCTCTCTTTCTATACTGACGTCATCATCATTCTCTCTCTCTCTCTCTCTCTCTTTCTGTACTGAAGTTCATCATCATCATCTCTCTCTCTCTTTCTGTACTGGCGTCATCATCATCATCTAGCTCTCTCTCTTGCTGTTACTGACGTCATCATCATCTCATCTCTCTCTCTTCTGTACTGACGTCATCATCATCTCATCATCCTTCTCTCTCTCTCTCTCTTTCTGTGTACCGACGTCATCATCATCATCATCATCTCTCGCTCTCTCTCTCTCTTTCTGTACCGGACGTCCTCATTTCCTCATCTCTCTCTCTCTCTCTCTCTCTCTCTCTCTCTCTCTCTCTCTCTCTCTCTCTCTCTCTCTACCACAAAAATAACAAGCTGCCACAAGATTAAAATCCTCTCATTAATTATTTTCCAAGCGCGAAGCTAAAGACAACCTAACTATTTCTGGGTATGATTATTCAAAATTGCTTTACAAAGAAAGCCTGACTTCTATGGAGCGTTATCGCTCTCTGCCCTTTAACCAGGTGCGCGGATTTGTAAATATTATTTTAAAAAAGTAGTTACCTTTTGAATGTCTGCTGTATTTTGTTCAGTTTATTTATTATTTATCTATTTCTTCTGCTTGCTACGATGTAAGTTGTTTTATTTTAATTTAAAAACTAGGCGTTTAAATTAATCTTTTTTTAAATCTCATTATTTTTTAGATACTAGTTAACCTTACAACAGGTATTTTACACTAAAATCACTAAGTTGAAAATGAAATAAAAGTTTTCAAATGTAACCCCTGTTCATATTGCGAAGCGTGCTTACTTGTCATGGTGGCTCTTAATTACAGTTCCTAATGGGGCCTGGGTGTGCTTTGTGTCCAGCCACTCGCGTCGGTCGTTCCTCCTGATCCTTCGCTCCAACTACTAATAAGAAGGTGTATCGTAGTAGCTGCTTTTCGCAGTAAAGGGGCCATCGACACTCGGATTCCCTTCGTGGAACGGTCCGGGTCGAAGCGCACGTATTAGTGTCGGCCGGTGCCACCCCACACCACGTCCTCGCCCGGCTATAGACCCGGGTTCCCCTGACTGTAATGACACGTTACATGAATGGGACGCTAGGGGGCGCCAAATAAAGCTGAACAAAGAAAGGATATATAAAACTCCCACAGAGTTTGACATCTCATTTGGCATTATTTTTTTTAAATGGAAAGATAGAAGAAATATTTGGCAGATAAATGGGAAAAGGAGAAAAATTTGATAAAGTGAAATTACTTTGCGATAAGTATAAACTCGCGAAAGATGCACGAACTATTTTTTTTTTTGGAAAGAATGAATTTACTGACTGCCTTGCATCTTCGACAGGTTCGGTTGGTGGTGGTGGTGGGGGAGACGATAGGAGATTGATCCGCCTCAACGGGTAGTCTCTTCCCCGCCAGGTGTGTGTGTGGTGACGCTGTATCTAATTGGCGGCCGCGGAGGGAGAAGGCGGCGGTATCCGGCCGTCTGGCGCGATTTCCCATCCGGTGCTATCTGATCAGTAGTGTTTACCGCTATTGCTGTCAATATTGTCCGACGGTTCCATCATGAATAAACTTCCACCGTAATCTTTTGCTTTCTGTGGTGGGTTTATTTATCCAGTTTTCTTTGCTTATTTATTTCTCTTGTCAGCGACGTGGTGAAAACACGGGAGTACGAAACTCTGGCCGCGGTATTAATCCGCGCAACTCAAAGACCCTTCCACCCCCCCAACCAAGGACAAACGTCGCCTCTTCCAGCGATCTACGTCACCGGCGCGTGACCGACGCGACCTCGTTACCGTAACTAACGTCGCAATGCCGCAAGACGACTCCCGACTGCTCTGTTTGGCTTCACTTCCATCGATATTCTACAGGTCCCTTTTCACCCTTCTTATCAGAGGAATTGTGCCGAAGGACCTTTAAGGAACTCGTCTGTCAGATATTTGCACGTACAACTGAACGTTTTCCGATTTTGTCTAAATCTCGATAAAAAATTTGGAGTTACGTCCCCTGATCTTTGTGGTCGTTCACATTGTTGAAATAACAAAGAGGAAATGGAAGTAAAAACGAGTTTTATTATTACCGGTGTGATGATCCTAAATACTTAAAACAATGCAACCGAGCTGACCTTTCGTGAACCAATTAGCGCTGTTACTGGCCCTTTTTAAAAATTATTTATTCCCTTTTGTTTGCGATCTTTGAAAAAAGCGGGTGCTGGGACGGGGTCTTGCCCATCTAAACTTTCGTACAAATCAATAAAAAAAAGGGTTGTCAGGACGGAAGAATAACTTATAAAACTAGTAGCATCTAAATTATACTCACCAATGCATTACCTCTGACAAATCAATTAATGGGTCTAGGTGCTGGTAAATATCCGACAACATTCGGTGACGTCACAAGATGACGGACTTATCGTTTTGCTCTTATAGCCGCGCACCTGACTTCAGCCAGCTAGCCAGCAGAAAGAGGGGCTCGAGCGAGAACCCCAACTTCACTATACTACGGTACATTACTTTGCGATTTGTGAAATGTTCGCTAAAAAAACTATGCAAATCGATAGCAAGCAGTGGTGGGGGCCGCCACGGAAACTTTACTATGTTTTCCTCTTTAGCGATTCAGACTAAGAATCGTCATTTGCAGCCAACTTCTCATGTCAGTCGGCAATCACCAATATTCGATTATAAAAGAAACCGACGTTATTGGCATCGTTTGTCGATGGCTCGCTCATTTCCAGGAAATAATTCGGTGCCATCTTTGCTGAAGAAGCCACACGCAGAGCAGCAAGGGAATTTCTTTTCCCCTGAAAAAAGTCCGTTCGCTGGTGCGCGCTCTCCAGGAGGAAATGAAGTGAGCTGGCGACTTCATCTTCAAACGAAAGTAAACTCGCTTTTAAAACTTGAACGGTCTGTGGCTTTCTTTCTCCACGAAATCGCGGTTCAGATGTAGTAAGGAGACTATTACAAGGGCTGTTTCTTTAGAGAAGCAGGGTCGCGGGGAAGTTGAAGGAAAGATGGAAATTGCTTTGATTAAAAATAAAAACATATCTGCCTGTCCCAAACTATACTTGGACCGCAATAATAATTTGTGAAAAGAATTCTCTCTCTCTCTCTCCTCTCTCTCTCTCTCTCTCTCTTCTCTCTCTTTCTCTGTACAGAGGTCATATCTCTCTTACTGACGTCATCTCTCTTTCTTTCTCTGTACCGACGTCATATCTCTCTGTACTGACGTCATCTCTCTTTCTTTCTCTGTACCGAGGTCATATCTCTCTATACTGGTGTCATCTCTCTTTCTTTCTCTGTACAGAGGTCATATCTCTCTATACTGGTGTCATCTCTCTTTCTTTCTCTGTACATGACGTCATATCTCTCTGTACTGATGCCATCTCTCTTTCTTTCTCTGTACCGACGTCATATCTCTCTGTACTGACGTCATCTCTCTTTCTTTCTCTGTACCGAGGTCATATCTCTCTATACTGGTGTCATCTCTCTTTCTTTCTCTGTACAGAGGTCATATCTCTCTATACTGGTGTCATCTCTCTTTCTTTCTCTGTACTGACGTCATATCTCTCTATACTGGTGTCATCTCTCTTTCTTTCTCTGTACTGACGTCATATCTCTCTATACTGACGTCATCTCTCTTTCTTTCTCTGTACCGAGGTCATATCTCTCTTTCTCTCTTTGAGGCGGTAACAAAACTTTGGTTTACAAAACATAATTTTTTAACTTCAAGAAATTATTGCAATAAGAGAAGATAAAACTAAAATTATAAATATTTTTTTGCAAGCACGAAGCTACGTTTAGCAACTACAAAAAAAAAGATGGAGTAATTCAACGATGACTTAACTAAATAAATAAAGTAGTCACCATGTCACACAAGAACCCACCAAGTATGTCGACTGAAGTGACATGATAAATACTAATGTGACGCTAAATCACCTTTTTGTTGTTTTGTCACAAGATTTTGGAAGGATTACCAAGCCTTTTGACGAATCAGCTTGACTTTCTCAAGAGTCTATCTTCGCAGACCAGACTAAATTAGCGCTAAGTGTGGGTTTTATCCGCTCAAATGGAGCAGAAATACGAGAACAAAAGACGAACGGTTCAGAAGGTGGAAATGTTTCGTCATCGACTGAGACGTCTTCAAGTGATGGCTTCATTTGTTTCCAGCTCCATACTCAGAAAAACAAGATAAACACCCCGTTTGACTCATTGAACAATTGTTTTTTCCAGCACATTAAAGAGAATTGGTTGCAGGTAGAGTTTGTGAAGACCCACACAACAGAAAGGACATAGGATATCATCATTATAGGTTCTTTCGTTTGGAGAAACCTCTCTTTTTTTGGCATCCGGGAGAAATCGCGTCCAAGATGCTGTAAACTACTTATTAATACTATAGTATTAAAAATACAACAATGTTAGCAGTTCAAGAAATCTAAGACTGAAAAGAACGGCGTTGAATTTGGCAGATGTTTCCGTGATCCACGCACTCGCCTCTAAACTGATGTCGATATCACTTACACTCGAACCGCCATCTTTTAAACCAAGGTAAATGCATTGTTTTTCTTCTGTTTTCCAGCATGGTTCAGAAAGGCGGTCAGTCAGTCAGTGAGACCTTGTCTCCTATCTCTACGCTCACGTTTACCGACCAGATTCCTCTACCTCGCACTCTGTGACTAATGGTAACGACGGCTTACCGCCCTCTACTTCGGCTGCCGATAGATTTGAGGTCGGCAGACCTTAATGACGCGGTCGTCCAAATTCATCTGTTAGAAGTCAATTCGTTATCAACATGAACCCTGTGCATCCTTCATTCTTGGTATAACGCCAGACGGCTTCGTACTGATACCGCTTTGTGTAGACATCCGCATTTTGGAGCAACAGTCCGAAAAGCGTTTCGTATTTAAAAGAATAAAAGGAAAAAAAATTGTTTGTTCCAGTAAACCGTTTTCTGGTAGCCAAATGCAACTTAATTTAGGGAGCCGAGTAATCCGCTGATAGGCTGGGCGGCGGAGCGTTTGTCCGGGATCGATACTGTAATGAATGGAAAAATATTACATTTCTTTCTACATTTATTATTCCAAAGTGGACTTGTTAAACGAAAGAAACCTAAGTGCATACAGATGGCGTTTTGGTCCTGAATGGCCCTTAAAAAATGATAATTACTCGTGCACGACAGGTACTTTAAGAGGGCGAGACTTATTGTATCATCCGATATGGTATTAATTTGTTGTTTTTTTTATTCTGTGTAATTGTATTACGACAAATGCAGTATTTAAGCGTTTGTTCCGGTGTCGAATATCCAGTCGCCATTGGTTCGCGTGTGCGCTTTCACCCCGCTAGGACGCGTGTACGACCAAGTTACCTCGCTTTACGTTAACTACGATAGTTATCATATCGCGGATATTAACGTTCGGCGATCTGCGATCTGGGTGGTCGGCTTTGATCCAAGCAATTGTCGGGTCGTAAGATACATTATTATTATTTTAAAGAAGTGAAAAAAAAAAGAAGAAAGAGGGGGGGGCTATGTCAGGGTTTTGGCGGAGCAGCCATGTTGCTTTCTCAGGGAGTCCACTGGATGTCGACCACTAAAGATGGCGCTAAAACAGCCTAGGGCCAGCTAGCGTTTCCTGCCAAGCCGCCCGATTAATGGCTACGGCCGGTGGTGGCCGAGGATGAAGCCAACCAAAGTTGACCCCGGCTATAGAGAACCATTCCTAACCCTGACGGACCTTCTCTTCTTCAGCCACTGACCGCCGGCATTCTTAAAAGGGCGCTTCACCTCTTTGATACCACGTGGGCCGGTATATACATAGATACGCACACGGTACACGGATAACCTTCTTTCCCCCACAAGGGAGGCTACTGTGGCGGATTACTTTTGTATAGACGTGTCATAGCAGAAATATTTAAAGCAAATCTGGCAACAGCAGGAATAGCTGAAAATCACGTGGTTCTTCACGTCACGTGGCATATATAGGCGCGAATGAATTCACTTAGAAGAACACAAATAAAAGATTTTCTAAATTTTTTAAACACATTTTTAATATCGATTTTCGGAATTAACTGGATCTTGCATGAGATTTGGTAATCTGAATTTACTTTTAAATTTTTGGAAAGGGTAGTAGTTCTTATTTTCTTTTGTTTTATTGAAGTTCACAGAAATTCATATAGAAATGTGTATTTTTTTTTTCGCTCGATGAAAGAGCCCCATCCGTTGGTGGTTTTAACCCTTGCAGTGCCTTTAGGGAAATTGTTTGCGCCGTTTTAACTCTAAACAACTTTTTAAAAAAAAGATGCGAAATTTAATGAATGGAAATTTGTCGACAATAAAATTAAAATCAGTCGAAAACGCGAGAAACTTTGTTTTATTAAATTTGTATTCGGAAACGAATGAGTTTGATTTTCATTGAGTTGTTCATGATTTACTTTTCGATGATGGACTGCTGTCGGTGAGGGGTTAACTAATGGGGCGGAATATCTGGCCTTCCCACCGGGGTCGTGTCGATTTTATGGGAAACAACTAACGGCATTGATCGAAACCACACCGAGGAGATTTAGCGCCCTCCCCTGACAACCGCCCCCCCCCCCAGACAAAAAGACCGACCGCGTAGTTTCTCAGCGGGTCTTCAAGATCCGACCCGCGGATTTCTTTCCTGTTCCGATATCAGCCCCTCCCCCCACAGGAGCAGGGAATTTTCTTCTCTTACTAAGCAAAATCTGTTATGGATGATGGTCTGGCTGCCCGTCACCTTCCGGTTGCAACTTCGACTGGAAACTGGCGACAGATTTCACGTCAACCATTAACGAAGTAAATCCCATTGAAACGAAGAGTTCGTTCCGAGATCGCAAGATGACCAAAGCTGAGCGGTTTTCTAGTGGACTTCTGTCACCCTAACAAGCTCCTACTTTGGCGTCTATCCTGGTTAATCCTTTTGTGTAAGTCTGTTTTGAAACAACTGCCATGTCTTTAAAACCGATTTTCTTTCTCTCGCAGCTGGTTCTCCGAACCATCAAAAGACGGCTTTAAAAGCCGACACCTGGAGCTTAAAGATGCACGAGTCGGGTAGTGATAGGTAGGAAGCAGGTTGCGCTAAACTTCCACATTATCTTTAAAAATGGTTTTACGATATTCAAGCCGCCTTTCGTGTAACAGGACATTTTCCATAACATAAAAGTCACAGATGACGACATCAATCAGCATCCACACATAAAATAACAATCTTCAGACAACACAATCGGAAACCTGGAAGTATCTGCATCTAGCCATGTTGCCACTATTCGGAAACCAGATTTAGTCAAGTGTTTAATTTGTTTGCCCTGAAACCAAACGACATTTTTCATCTTTTCACTTCATCTTGTCAGTTGGATAATTTTTCTAGAACTTCCACTTCATAATAGGAATACACAGCGAACCAAAACAAGTATTCAATCAACTCGGGGCAATCAATATTTTGACAAACATGGTTGCTGAACTTGTATTCTAAGCCACCTGACGTTTTCATTATAAAAAAAATTGTTAATATTGGCCACTTTCCCGTGCTAATTCCTCATTTTTATAGCTGGCGAATAAATATGTATCCAGATTTTTTTAAAAGGAAATTTGTTTAAAACTGAAAATGATTAAAAGATACAATACGTAGACTCCATTATAGTGGACCGAATGGAAGAGTAGCCAGACAGCAGATATTCATCGATAAGAAGAACGCAGCAAAACAGATAGCACTCGCAGAATTTTTGAATGAATCTTCTTCGATGGATTGATGATGAAAGTGCAAAGAATCTTCTCTCTTCATCAAACTGTTGCAACTCGGGTCTAGAAGCAGCCCAGAGCAGAGTTTGATGGAAACTGCAGCGCCCACTTTTACAACCAAAAGGCCTCTGTTCTGGAGTTGAAGGAATGCAACATTTGTTCGGTTGGAGCAGATAGAAGGAAACATGAACACGTTTTTATACAGGGACATACTGGAAAGCAAAAGACACAATAATGTTCTTCAAACTGTGAAGTTTCCCAAAGGTAAATGTGTTAAAATTGCCTGTACAGTTTAGAGACCTAAATTCAAGATATGAAGTATTGCCGGACCAGAAAAAAGTTAATCTATTACTGTCGAAGAATGGAAATATTTGTAGTATTCATGATGTGAGTATATATCAACAGTGCAGTTAGTGCAACATAAGCGTGTAAACCGGAACCGGAAGTTACATATACGTATTCTGGAGGGAGGGTAAAGATGGAGAATGCACACAGAAATTATGATGATTAAGTCAAATTAAAATTTGTCAGGTAAAACAGGAATCTTCTACTGAATACGGCACAAATCTATTTTTCTCGATGCCAGAACGTTTCCAAATCCTGCCGCCACTCTGACAGTGCGACAATTTGAACGCAAATTTCAATATCTTTCAACTTGAAACAAGTTAGCTAAATATTTATTTGACAACAGATTTCATGCTTCAATAAACAGCAGATAATTAATCTAAACGTAAGAAAGAGAAGCTGACATTCAAAACGCATCTTTCCCTATGATATTTGTTCTTATACAAGGAAAATACAGATGACAAACCTCGCAGTTGACATCTGGGAGCCGGGCAACCGGCTTTGTCCAATAAAAAGGAAGATTACTCAGGAGGCAGGTCAGATTCGTTTCCAGAATGTACAATAAACTAAGGACTTTAAAATATTTAAGTGTCAAAATGACACAAAAAATTAGTATACATTTTTTTCAAATGTTTCAACTGCTACACTATATTTTTTTTGCCAGTTCAGTTAAATGGAATTTTTTTCTTCTTTTTTAGAAGCCGACTGGGGATTTTGTTTATCATAAACACCTCGACTCGAATACCTTTGATAAAATGGAACTTGTCAGGCTGGCGGCGAGAACCTGTCGCTGTAGCTGCGCTCCTCCGGTCGGAGAACGAAGGACAATAAAGTCGTTAATGGAGATTCAGTGAGCACGATAATCCGGCCAGCGTGTGCACAATGTCATTACCGGCTAAAGAATTAGCTCGCCAAGAAGACCGGGCGAAACTCGTTCCAACCATAACACCTAATTATATCGAATTACAAATAAGCCCGTCTGTTTGGAATGGATCTGGTTGCGAACAATAATTCCTGTCTGTTTTCTTTTCTCCGTCTTCAGTCCGCCCGGTCTAGACAAATGGTTATTTGCATACTTTCAATCGACAGCTGCACGCAAAACTGGGAGCAAACGGAGAGATAAACCGGAGGTTGTGAGATAAACAACAAGAACCTGCCATTCCCTTACGAGGATGTGGTGGTTTTGGTTTAATCCCCTGGATTCTTAACGCGATGTTCTGCAAAAGTTTCTTCTCTCTTCCTTGTTTGGTTTTCCTTTCGAACATCGAAGAGAAGGTGCCTGGGTAGTGGGAAAGGGAAGTAGGAAGCTGCTGCGCCGCCTCCAATGGGGGGGGGAGTCATGCGCACTTACAGCTCTGGCGACCGGGAAGAGTAATATTTTTGCGGCGGCAGCATCACACACTAGAATTTTCTAATTCTGCCCGATGAAGTCGAATTAAACCTGAGTAATTCGCGTGATACTGTCACGTTAGGCGAATTGAGGTGGGCGCCACTCCGTAGTTTACCGCTTACGTAGAGGAAAAATGACCCAGAGTGGAGAAATTCCGGAAAGACAAACACCATCTCGCCTTACTGACCGCTCCCTTTGGAGGGAGGGGGAGGTAAGCGCCACGTCTGACCAAGAGTTGCACCAATCCTCAGCCTCCCGTAAGGGTTCTTTTAAAAAGTCTTTTATTGACCGGCAGCCAACTGCAAAGCGTTTTAACTTGCACAGGGGTCTGGGGGTTGGAGGGGGGGGGGGTTGTAGATATCGGGACCGTTCACTCATGCGAGACCGAATTTCGGTCTCACGTACACCGCCCAATTTTCCTTCTGGTGGTTCCATGGCGGCTCACGGCCCGGCCGAGTTCGCGAAATAGCTTTGCTGACTCGATCCGTCTTCCCTACCTACGTCCCCGCCAGCATCGTTTATTAGGGACCGCACCGAGCGTGCGGACTGGGCAGGGTCCCTTCAAAACCCAGGGAAGTATGTAACTGCGCCAACGGCGGATATAATTCGTGCCGAAGGGTCCACGGGAAGGAGTTACAGGTTCACTATCCGTTTATGAGGGGTTCGTCAGATGTTTTCACCGGTTGTTTCTTTATTTATTTGATGTATCTGTCCACTTCGCTGCTCAAGAAGCAGAGATCTGAGGTCCCGGTCCGCTTTCCGGTTACGGTTAGGTTTGGTTCTGAACTTCTGTCAATACCCGCTTGTTTCCACGTGAGCGGTTCGATCATCTGAGGGCCGAGGGAGAGTCGGTTAGCGGGCACCGGGGACCGTCTGTGGGCCGAGGGAGAGTCGGTTAACGGGCAGCGGGGACCGTCTGTGGGCCGAGCTGGGAAGGTCGGTTAGCGGGCACCGGGGACCGTCTGTGGGCCTAGGGAGAGTCGGTTAACGGGCAGCGGGGACCGTCTGTGGGCCGAGGGAGAGTCGGTTAACGGGCAGCGGGGACCGTCTGTGAGTTGAGGGAGAGTCGGTTAGCGGGCACCGGGGACCGTCTGTGGGCCGAGGGAGAGTCGGTTAACGGTCACCGGGGACCGTCTGTGAGTTGAGGGAGAGTCGGTTAACGGGCAGCGGGGACCGTCTGTGGGCCGAGGGAGAGTCGGTTAACGGGCAGCGGGGACCGTCTGTGGGCCGAGGGAGAGTCGGTTAGCGGTCACCGGGGACCGTCTGTGGGCTGAGGGAGAGTCGGTTAGCGGTCACCGGGGACCGTCTGTGGGCCGAGGGAGAGTCGGTTAACGGGAGTCGGTTAGCGGCCACCGTAATTGACGAAACTGTCTAGCGGCTGCCGTTGAATTTGGCCTCTTCCATCCCTCGGGTTATACGTGTTACATCACCTCTCTTTGCGATCGTCTCGTCGCTCGCCTAGAATAATTCTTTTACCTGGTCCAGCTCTCGTTTGGAAGTCGGAATTCTTAGCCTCCGTCGTCGGAGACAAGGACATTTCAACACGCATCCCGACCGGATGACCTCTTGGAGATTCTGAAGAAACACCGTATTATTTAGCAGCTCCTAATCGTAGCTAACGCGAGACAAAACTCCGGGAATATTTGTCATTCTTTCGTTAAGGCGGGCACGGCGCCCTGTACGTCACAGCCTGTGATGATAACTATTGGTACAGATGCAGATCTAACGGGCAGTAACTGCGCCCTACCACTACTTCTCTTGCTTTGCTGCAGTCAGTAACATTCTCAACTTTCCAATTATTATTTTCATTATATTTTTTTTTTAGAATATAAACAATACGTCGGGTAATTCACTTATTTAATTGCAGTAAACTTAATTACAAAGCTACGTATTATCTATTGATTTTAAACCGTCGGAAATGCAATCAGATATCACTTTAGCTCATGTTTTATCTTTCATTTCATATAAGTCACGCATCTTTTACCTGCTGCTGGCTCCAAACACGCAGAGAAAGTATAAATCTCATTATAAGTTTGTTCCTGTCGACTTCCTTCGGGTGTCTAAAACGTTAGTGGTTATTCAATAAAGTGAACATCTGGACAACCCACGCTCTTCTCTCGGAACCGTAATGTCTCCTGATAACGGCAACATCTTAGTCTGGACACGGTTTCCAGGCAATATTTTTTTTTAAAAAAAAATTCCTTATCGGCCCGTCACGCATCGATTTGTGTCGACATCCTGGGGCACAAAAGGGGCTAGCAACAAGATTAGGCAAAGCTCGGCTTTTTGTGCCGCACCGCGGCGACACAGTCCGGCTCCCGAGATAGGTCGCGGAGTCGACCGCTGCTTGATCCCGAGGGTGGATGGTAAGAGGAGCATTAGGGACGGAGAGACGGCGAACATACGCGGGACGACGGGGTCGGAAAGTGCTCGTGTATCTAACAAAAAAAAAGAAAAAAGGGAAGGGAAGATTAAATCACAAACGTGCGGATTAAAGTAAACTTCTATCGCGTTACAGAAAGCCGACTTACTAATCTCCGCTTTAACCGATATCCTCAAAGCTGCTCTTATGCCTGTTTATATCCGATTATATTTTTTTTTTTCAAATTAAATTAGTAATCTTTCTAATTTGCTTGAAACAATCAAACGATTAACTTTGTATGCGCGAGGATAATTTGTTTAGCGAATGTTTATTTTTCTTTAAAATTCCGGTAAATTTTCCTCCCTAGAGTTGACCAACACAAAACATCATCTGCAACTCGAGTTCCGGCTTCTTCCTCGTGAAGTAAACCAAGCTGTTGGTTTTTATATTAACTCTTTTAGACTCGCGCAACAATTTCCCCTTCCTAGCGTTATAGCAGTTGTAGTTTCCACAAAAAAAAAATGCTAAAGGCGGGTTTCAATGGAAAACGCTCCTTAGGATATACATTAAAGTTAATGTCGTGATTCTTAAAAAGAAGCCAGGAAGCTAACTTTTTGCATTATCAGAGACGGGCTGTTCACTTGGTAACCGTTTTCCCTGTTGGGAAACGTTATGGTCAGATGGATCATCACGGTAATGGGAAGCCGACCATTCCCTAGCAGGTATTATTAGCTAAAAAGGATAGTTGAAAAATGGTGCTTTTATTTCCGGATATTAAAAACGCTCTTCTCTAGACCGTCAAAGTAGGCTTCTTCCGGGTGCTCCGGATTTCTCTCACAGACAAACAGTTGTAGAGTCTCCGAATCTTGAAAAAACATTGGGGCGAATTGGATAAACTATATGGTTTGGACTATGAGAAGCATTTACCAATCCAAAAACCCGGCTTTGGAGATCTACATACCAAAGAAAGATTTTTTCCGTGAACCGAGAATGGAAATACTTTCGGTTTTTGTTTTTTCTGTCATCGTTATTAAGATTTGTTTTTCAGCTCTGGCCGAGTTATTTCCCTTTTCGCCCCACCAAACCATCGCATGGCGCTCTAACGTGACGTCACTAACCACGTGACTATTTGGATCGTACAACCAAGACCGAAGCCATGAGTCATGGTGAAAGCTTTGAAAAATCATAAATGCATATTTATTTATTTTGTTATCTTTTTTTTTTTTTTGCAAATGAAATGGCGAATGCGGAGATTTACAGATATTTCCGTGATGAAATTAATTTGCAAATATAACTGTTGCGGCATCTAGGGTTTTGTCGAGACTGATTTATGTTTGTGGCTGTATTTCAACCAAATGAGGCCGCATGAATCATTGAAGACCCCTGCGTCTGCGCCGAGATTTCTCGGTACATCCGAGCAATCACGCATCAATAAAAGATTCCAGCAGGACACAGCAGAGTCTGTTTTTGTTTTGTTTTTTTTTACTTTTAGGCAGGAAAAGAAAAAACCGAGTTATAAGTAACCGTCGTAGACAGCAGTAGTTAACTGAGTGTCGCCGGCTAGCCAGAAATAGCGATATCGTGTCGCTCCGATGCTCCATCGGCAATTACTGAGAAGCAGCGAGACAGAGAGAGAGAGAGAGAGAGAGCGAGAGAGAGAGAGAGATGGAAGAAAGAAGCGAGGAGAGGAGAGAGAGGGAAAGATAGAGTAGAGGAGAGAGAGAGATGAGGGGAGGAGAGGGATGAGAGGGAGAGAGGAGAGAGAGACGAGAGAGAGAGAGAGATGGAGACGGGAGAGAGGAGAGAAGAGAGAGAGAGAGAGAGAGATGGAAGAAGAAAGAGAGAGAGAGAGAGATGAAGATAGAGAGAGAGAGAGCGATGGCAGTAGAGAGAGAGGAGAGATGGAGAGAGAGAGAGAGAGATGGAAGATAGAGAGAGAGAGAGAGAGGATGGAAGAAAGAGAGAGAGAGAGAGAGATGGAGAGAGAGAGGAAGAGAGAGAGATGGAGGATGAGAGGAGAGAGAGGAGAGATGGAGCAAGCGAGAGAGAGAGATTGGAAGAGGAGAGAGAGAGAGGAGAGGAGAGAGAGCGGGAGAGTAGAGAGAGGAGAAGAGAGAGAGAAGGCGACGGGAGACGAGAGCGAGCTGGGGGTGGAGAGCCGAGAGAGAGAGGATGGAGAGAGAGCGAGAGCTGGAGAGAGAGAGCGAGAGAGAGACTTCATGCAGTTTTCTGCAGGCCGCCGTACGTAGAATTTACCGGGTGCACACCCACTCTCTCGGGAAACGGAAGGGGGTCGGCTAGTCGGATACATTTCTGGCCAGAAGGTGGCGACTGCGGTTACTATGGTACGGAGATCATTCCGACCTCCCTTCCGTTTGCTTCTGTGGATGAAAAGATGCCGGCTAAATTGTCGCTAGCTTAGAAAGTAAACCCTTTACAGCTGGAGTTTATGACGAAGCCCATTTCCAATGATTTATACTATTATTTATTCTTTAAAAAAAAAAAAAATAAATAATAGTTCAATTAATCAATGAATGGAAATGGCCGAGGGGAAGACGACAGATGGTCGGGTGCGTGACTGTACCGGCTCCTGCGGAAGATGGCTGGAGATGACGGCGGTCTTTGATGACGAGCCTCTCCGGAAGAGGAACAAGGTGGCAGTAATCTCGCTTCGCCCATACATCAACAGGCTGGAGCTCAGCGCTGAAGATTCTTCATGCGAACATTTTGGCGGAAGAAAGAAAAAAAGGGAAGAAGGGGGGGCCCCCGATAAAGACATTTCCCCGGGTTTTCCTTCTTCCAGAACATTAAGAGGAAATTTTCCCCTATTTTAGATAGGCAAACTCGCGCAATTCTCAACTTCCGAGAACTTGGCCCCGTAAGTGCACCTTTCGAAGCCTTTGAAATCTTGGAAACGCGGAATTTACGGAATTACTCGGTCAAGGTGGGATACCCGCTCCCAGGAAATATGCCGTCAGAGGGTTAGAATAAACAGTTCTCGGAAATTCCGTCTCTGCGTTAGATTGTTACGGTAGGCAAGGGTCGTCTTCCCGCTGTGATCTGTTTATCTGAGGGAGTTGAGTGTGTGTGTTACCTAATCAACTCTGCACATCAATTCCTATTCATTTCACTGGTAAAAATAAATAAACGTGACGTCATTTCCGTGTCGACGTCAAAGGGTTAACTGATCCGGCTCGAGTACCACCCGCCCCGCCCCGCCCCCAAGACTTCTATAAAACTGAAATTTGTTTTTGCGTCCATGCCTGTTAGAATACACTAGCTCAATCTGCAAGGTTTTCCTTAATCCAGCTTCTCGCAGACCATAATCCAATTTGTAAGTGACACGGGAAGTAAGAGTCGGCCATTGTGTAGTTCCGATACGGCTGCCACCGGCCCTCGTGCGGCGTCTGTGGCGCCCTCTGCCAGCAGTAGGCGGAACGGGGCCTCACAGCAGGCCCGGGTTTGCTCCGGGTGGTTGAGTCGTCCATGGTCTAATGGCAAGGGGACGAACCGCTGAAATAAGGAACGACAAGGAGATCAAGAATAGCTTCTTGTTTTTTTTTAATAACGGTACCTGTCGGCTTCCGCAGCAACCAGCTCATCCGTGAGACAACCAACCCCCCCCCCAACACACACACACAACCCCGGGAAAACATTCGAGCTTCGACAGCGCAGGAGAAACCGGATTCCGATTCCAACTCTGGAGGACATTTCACACGGTGGCGGTAACCGAGGTCACTGCCCCTCCCTGACCGTCCAGGAGTTCTTGGCTCGGTGGCGCTGATGAAGAGATTGATGGACATTTCGTAGCTGCCCCTCATCTCCACGAGCCGTTAGGGGGCGCGTCCTCCGCACGCTTCCACTAGCAGAACGAGTTGCCTCCTCGCGTCTCAGAAACGATCGGAGACCATACAGGCTCAGCATCTTCTTCTAATAGTTTCCTTGGCCTAATTAAAAAACCGAGCACAGATCACGACACCATCTGCCCCAAGGTTGTTTTCCTTTAACCTTTCGAAGACCAAGAAAGCCACACCGAAACTCCTCCTCTCGCCTGGCGAGGTTAATGTGCAGTATCTACGCGGAACTTTTTTTTTTCCTCGAATTTAAAAGTCCCTTGTCAGGCGAAAGTCTCTTCTGCCGCCCTTAATTCCAGAGCAGACTGGGTTCTGGTGCGCTCTTCCCAGCTATAAAACCCCACATCTAAGGCTCTCTGCCCCGAGATATCGAACAAAAAGGCCTGCAGTGTGGAAGTATCGCTGACAGCTTCACTTCTCAACATGGTTCCGCCAGATCCTAACTCGAACAAAAAGCACTTAGTCCATGCAAGATTTCATAGCCTCAACTTTGTTTTTCTCTAGAAATAATAAAATGAAAACTAACGGATGTTGAATATTTTATTACATTAATCAAATGTCCATCTTCCGAGAAGCGGTCGTGGAAAAAACGCGTCTTTCTGTGGCTTGGTTTCTTTCTTATATTAACCCTTTTAAAAGAATAAAAAAAGCAGCGAGCAAAACTTTTAATAGGAAATTTACCAATTAAGTTATTTCCGAAAACTTTAAATCAGCGAAGACAACCGAACTTGGGGTTTCTCTTCTCTATTTGCGAAGATAACTTGTGGTTGATCGATCTTATCCCTGCACCGTTTTGAAGAGATTGAATCCTTTGTTTAGGATAAAGGGGTAGCTGAGAAGCAAGTCGAAAAGCCAAGATTTCCGAAGGTCACAAACCCACCTCGTAGGAAGAACTACTTCAGTCAGAAAAATCCAAAGAGAAATCGAACTGCAATTACAATCCAGGTGATCACCGGGTGATCGGTACAAGACGAGATAATAGGTAAATCGGCTAGTTAGAAGGATAATCACGAGTATCCAAAATCATGATAAATGGCTATAAAACTAAACAGTAGGGGGTATGAATAAACCGAGGGGAAAATAACCTAGATAAAAGAAAAGAATAAAGTTGAGCGAAAAGGGATCTGAGAAATGCAAGATGAGGAAACGCGACAGGGATGAGAACTATGGCGAAGCCAAAAGATACACCCAAGAGTTGAGGGTAGAAGATTTTCTGGTGTTGATGGGGATGCTAAAATAAAAATCTTCGTGACATGGTTGCGTAAACAAGAACAGGTTAGATACGAAATAAGTATAGAAGATAATATCAGTGTATGCGAGGTACTTTGGCGAAAGGGGTGACAGAAGAAATGCCAATGGCGGGCGGGGTGGAACAGTGACACAGACAGACAACCTCGGCATGGAGTACAGAGCGAGTTAAAGAGAAGTAAATACAGCGAAAGGATGGCATTAGACGAGAATACAGCCGCGTCCAGGAGAGAAGGATAAAAAGAAACTGAGGGCACAAGTAAAAACGATTGCTCGTCGTTACTGAGGATCTCAGATCGTCTCAGAAAATAAAAACGGCAAGGAGTAGAAAATCACTCGAGCGGGTCACGAGTCAAATGGAGCGGAGATGAGGAAGCTGAAGTGCTAGAGTAACCTCGCAATCCGGAAGTGTTGGCAGCAGGCGTCTGCCTTCCTGTCCGATGGCAGAAAAAAAGAAATAACGAAGCGATATGCACGCGTTTAATATAGTAATAGTAGGAAGTGTCACGTGGTTTCAAATAAAACGACCTTCGCACTGAGTCCAAATCAAGTAAGGGGTGTCAGAATTGAAAAACGTTTCTCTTATTTTTCCGAGAGAGGAGAGAGAAATTTAAAATAAATAAATAAATAAAATATATCCCTGATTTGCATCAGAAAAGACATCTGGGACATAACCAAGACGTATCATTGCAAATTATATGTCCTTTACACGAAAGATGACCTGTTGATCTAACCCCTCCCTGGCCTTCATGGGCAGTTCGTAACTAAATACAGCTCGTGCCTCTCTGTTTTGCATATGAATGAATTAATTGGTACTGAGGTGTAATAAAAGGTGGAGAAGTAGGAATAACGACTTCGACAGACCCTACAACAATGGACTGCGGTATGAAGTGCATCAAGTATCTCCTCTGCGCCTTCAACCTCCTCTTTGTGCTTGTCGGCGTCTCGCTGATGACCGTCGGCCTCCTGGTGCAGACGATGTTCCGAGACTACTTGGCCTTCCTCGGCGGCAGGGAGACCGCCGCCTGCCTGATGCTCGTGGTTGTGGGCTCCTTCATCTTCGTCGTCTCCGTATTCGGCTGCTGCGGGGCCGCGCGCGAGAACCGCACCTGCGTCCTCATCTTCGCCTCTCTCGCTCGTCTTCGTCTTCATCCTAGAAGCAGCGGCCGGAGTCGCGGGCTTCGTGACGCGCAGCCGGGTGAGAACCGAGATCCTGCGCCAGATGGTGGAGTCGGAGAAGACGTACAACCAGAGCCGCGGCGCCACGGTGGCGTGGGACCGGCTGCAGACCGGCTTCCGGTGCTGCGGGGTGAGGAACTACACGGAATGGTACGCGAGCCTGGCGGAGGAAGTGGTGCCCGACTCCTGCTGTAGGATCCCCGCCCCAGCCTGTGGGTTAGAGGCTGTGGAGGCGAACAACCTCCACGAACGAGGCTGCTTAGACGAGTTTCTGGCGTGGACTCGGTCCCACGTCCTGGCTGTCGCTGCCCTGGGGGTCGGGACTTGTCTGGTCCAGCTCATCGGAATCCTCCTGGCCTGCTGCTTGGCGGCGTCTCTGAAACGACAGGTGGCCCTGTGAGGAGGGGACTCGACCGTCCGCGTTACTAACCTGCTGACCTGAGAAGGGGGGGGCGATGTATTGATGTTCTGTTGACGGACTCAGTCTCTGTATTCAATTTTAAATGTTTAACTCAACTTTCAAATTTATTTTACAATAAAAAAGCCAAAAATTGACTTTAAATCGACAGTTAGTGTTTTTCGTTTGCTTCGACTTGATGGCGACCTGTTCGGTGTGTCGCTGTGGTTCTCCGTGAGCGGTACAGCGGTTACCCGTCGTGAAGCGAGCAGCTGCTGTATCCCCCCATCCTATTTCTTTTGTCAGGTGTCGGTTAATGAGCCGTCTGACGCAGAAAGGAAATCGTAACAACAACCGGAAGCGGAAGTCCGTGTTCCGTAGCTTCAATTTCTGTTTTCGTTAACTACGGTCTTGAAAAGCCAGCCGCCATTTATTGACGGCCGCAGCGCCGTCTCTCGAACAGCGTCACGTGTCTTTGACGTTATCCCGATGAGCGGATTAAGGTCGCTGTTTGTTTTCTGAAAGACGGTCAGGGAGGGAGGGAGGCTCCCTGAAAGGTGTAAATCTCGACGACGTTAGCGATAAAGTAATTAATGGCTTTTCCATCCGGGACAATTTTCCTCTGAATGCTCGGATATCGAATTTATTCGCAGTTGATATACAGGGTGTCCATAAAGTCTCTTCAATTTAAAAAAATTATTACAAAAACAAATGAACATACAAATATGTGGAAATTATTACAAAATGAGGAGTAGATACTGAAGTTTTCTTGCCTCATTTAATACACCTCTATATGGCCACCATTAGTTGCACGGAGCACATCAAGACGGTGCCCGATTTCTTGCCATGTTCGCTGTAGCATAGCCTCATCAATGGTCGCAATGGCATCAGTGATCTTTTGCTTTTGGTCAGTGATGTCTCGTATCTTTGTTCGATACACGATATCTTTAACATAACCCCACAGAAAGAAGTCCAGGAGAGTGATATCTGGTGAACGAGGTGGCCAGGGAATTGGGCCATCTCTTCCAATCCACCGGTCTGGAAATGTTTGATTTAGGAAATGGCGAACATGCAGTGCCCAATGTGGTGGTGCACCATCTTGCTGGAAAATGATGGTCGGTTGAAGGTCATCTAGTTGTGGTGACACATATTCAGTCAAAAGGTCAAGGGAAACAATTGCAGTAATTGATTTCTCGATTGCACATGATCCCACACCACACATTCACCTCTGGACTATCTCGCTGAAGTTCCCTAGTCACATGGGGGTCTTCTAATCCCCAGATTCTCACATTGTGTGTGTCCAGTTTCCCTGAAACATGAAACATTGCTTCATCACTAAAACAAACTCAGGTGAGGAACGTTTCATCCTCAGAAAGTCGTTCCAGCATGTTAACCACAAACTCTTTCCATCTTGGTTTATCATTTGGCTCCAGTTCCTGTAAGAGTTGCACTTTGTAAGCGTACAATCGCGAGTTCTTGTGTGTGCACTGTTGAACGTGGTAGCTCTAACTGTCCGGCAGCAGTACGGATGGCCTTTGTAGGAGAACGATCGATGTTTTTCTCAGATGTTCTTGGTCGTCCACTCCTCCCTTTATCCAACACTGTCCCTGTATCAATAAATTTCTTGTGCCATGCAGGAATTGACGGTCGTGACGGTGGATCTCTTCCATACTTAGTTCTGTAGTTTCGATGAGTCTGCGTATCCGATTTTGTTTCAATAAACCATGATACACATTGTGCCTTCTCTTGAGGAGTAGCCATTTTTATAGGGGTTCATTTAAGACTACCTATTTCATCAGCAGGGTACCTGAAACACACGAATGTAATGTGATTAAAAACTTCAGTACATACAACAAATTTGAGTAAGATATCGCATCAATTGCCTTTGTAATAATATTTTTAAATTGTAAAGACACTTTATGGACAGACACCCTGTATATATAGATATTCACGGTGGTGCATGCTGTTCTTAATTCCGAGAGGGCGCTGTCAGTAAGTAGTACCCTGTCCGTCCACCCGGTGGTGCGTATTCCGCCAATGACGTCACGTCTTCCATCAGCGATGACTAAGAGCCGAGATAGGCCGGTTACTGCCAGCTTTTATCTCCCCCCCTCATCCCAGGAAGCAGCCAAAGCAGTTCTTGAGGAAACAAAACCTTTCACTAATCACGAATCTAAAAATCGCAGGAAGTAGGAGAATGGAGACTGTACGTACATCTCGTCGACTAAAGAAATAATTCCTTGCTGCAGAATATACGGCGGCTTCTTTTCTGGGCCCAACAAATGAGAGAAGCGGAATAAAGGGTAAAGGAAGCTAAGGGGGTCCGACATCTCGTTTAAATGGCAGCGAGTCTGGGAGTAGAAACCGTGGGTACCTCGACTACGCCTATAGATCTACCTGTTTCCTCCTTTCCGTGTTCCGCTTACACTTCGAGAGACTCCAGCATCCGAACGATACCTGTAAATCATTTTGCTTTTCTTTCAGCTGCTGCTGGTTTAATTATGTGCCGACCTGTGTCGGCTCTGCCCGCCATTAGACAGGGAGCCGATGATCGAAATTTACGACGGGCAACTGGTCCCGTCAGATTTACATCGTTTATACTGAGTAGATTTTCCAAATTTTGCCTCTCTGTCGGTTGGTTCATTCAGTTTTAAAATGACGAATTCCTGGAAACGACGGGTAGCAAATAAGAGGCCACATGAAAGATGGGAGATGACAGGGACTCCTCGTGTGCGTGTGTCTGTGTGTGTGCTTGTGTCTCTGTGGATGTGTATGTCTATGTGTGTGTCTGTGTGTGATTGTGTGTGTATATGTGTGTGTGTATGTATGTGGGTGCGTCTGTGTGTGTGTGTTTGTGTCTCTGTGGATGTGTATGTCTATGTGTGTGTCTGTGTGTGATTGTGTGTGTATATGTGTGTGTGTATGTATGTGTGTGTGTCTATGTGTGTCTGTCTCCGTGTGTGTCTCTCTCTTTGTGTGTATGTTGTTGTTGTTGTTGTTGAGCGAGTTGGACTTCCGAACGAGGTTCTTTCAATGGCATCGCATCCCGTAAAGATAAGTGGCCCGTTCTCTGTCGAGTCCTCCTCGTTACTGAGAGATGTTCGTCGAGCAGACAAACGGGCCGGTCCCCCCCGACACCGTGGGCCCCAAGGACCCGGGAGGTCTCTCTCACGTCGGACACCAAGGAGATGTCGTACAGCTGTTTCACGCTATGGCGATCATCAGCGACAACTCCTCCGACCCCAGCCTGGGATCGAACCCGGTACAGGAGCAACGGTCCCCTTACGGAGCAACCCCCTACCACCTGCCCCACCGGGCCGGCTTGTGTGTGTGTGTGTGTGTGTGTGTGGGTGTGTGTTGGTGTGGTGCGTGCGTGTGTGTGTGTCTCTGTGTGTGTGTGTCTATTGTGAATGCGTGTGTGTCTGTGTGTGTGTCTCTGTGTCTGTCTCCGTGTGTGTCTGTGTGTGCGTGTATCTCTCTGTTTTCTCTCTTTCACTGTATGTCTCTGTGTTGTGTGTGTGTGTCACTGTGTGTGTCTGTGTTTGTGTGTGTGTCGCTCTCTATCTGTCCTCCCGTTGTGTGTGTGTGGTGTGTGACGCTGTGTATGTTTGGTGTCTATGTCACTCTCTCTGTGTGTGGCTACGTGTGTGTATGCCTGTCTATCTCCGTGTGAATGTGTGTGTGTGTATGTGTGTGTGTGTATATATGTGTGTCGCTGTGTAGGTTTGTGTTTGTCTCTCTATGTCTCACTCAGTGTGTGGCTCCGTGGTGGGTGTGTGTGTATGCCTGTCTGTATGCCTCTGTGTGTGTGTGTGTGTGGTGTGTGGCTGTGTATGTTTTTGTTTTTCTGTCTATGTGTCATTCTGTGTGTGGCTCCGTGTGGGTGTGTGTGTGTATGCCTGACTGTCTGTCAGTCTCCGTGTGAAGGTGTGTGTTTCTGTATGCCTGTCTGTATGCCTATCTCTCTCTCTCTCTCTTCTCTTGTGTCTTCGTGTACCTGTGTCTATGTGTGTTGTGTTGTGTGTGTGTGTGTGTCTCTCTCTCTCTCTCGCTGTTTGTCTCTCTCTGTGTGTGTGTGTGTGTCCCTCCTCTCTCTCTCTCACTATGTGTCTCTCTGTGTGTGTGTGTGTGTCTCTCTTTCCTTCTCCCCGTGTGTGTCCCTATGTGTGCTGTGTGTGTCTGCCTGTGTAATGGTGCTTGCGAATGTGTGTGTCTCTCTCCTCATCATCGTCTGTGTCTGTCTGTCTGTTTGTCCGTCCGTCTGAATGCGCGTGCAGCTCGTGCCTCTCTGTTTTGCATATGAATGAATTAATTGGTACTGAGGTGTAATAAAAGGTGGAGAAGTAGAAATAACGACTTCGACAGACCCTACAACAATGGACTGCGGTATGAAGTGCATCAAGTATCTCCTCTGCGTCTTCAACCTCCTCTTTGTGCTTGTCGGCGTCTCGCTGATGACCGTCGGCCTCCTGGTGCAGACGATGTTCCGAGACTACTTGGCCTTCCTCGGCGGCAGGGAGACCGCCGCCTGCCTGATGCTCGTGGTTGTGGGCTCCTTCATCTTCGTCGTCTCCGTATTCGGCTGCTGCGGGGCCGCGCGCCGAGAACCGCACCTGCGTCCTCATCTTTGCCTCTCTGCTCGTCTTCGTCTTCATCCTAGAAGCAGCGGCCGGAGTCGCGGGCTTCGTGACGCGCAGCCGGGTGAGAACCGAGATCCTGCGCCAGATGGTGGAGTCGGAGAAGACGTACAACCAGAGCCGCGGCGCCACGGTGGCGTGGGACCGGCTGCAGACCGGCTTCCGGTGCTGCGGGGTGAGGAACTACACGGAATGGTACGCGAGCCTGGCGGAGGAAGTGGTGCCCGACTCCTGCTGTAGGATCCCCGCCCCAACCTGTGGATTAGGGGCTGTGGAGGCGAACAACCTCCACGAACGAGGCTGCTTCGACAAGTTTCTGGCGTGGACTCGGTCCCACGTCCTAGCTGTCGCTGCCCTGGGGGTCGGGACTGGTCTGGTCCAGCTCATCGGAATCCTCCTGGCCTGCTGCTTGGCGGCGTCTCTGAAACGACAGGTGGCCCTGTGAGGAGGGAACTCGACCGTCCGCGTTACTAACCTGTTGACCTGAGAAGGGGGGGGGCGATGTATTGATGTTCTGTTGACGGACTCTCTCTGTATTCAATTTTGAATGTTTAACTCAACTTTAAAGTTTATTTTACAATAAAAAGCCAACAAATTGACTTTAAATCGACAGTTAGTGTTTTTCGTTTGCTTCGACTTGATGGCGACCTGTTCGGTGTGTCGCTGTGGTTCTCCGTGAGCGGTACAGCGGTTACCCGTCGTGAAGCGAGCAGCTGCTGTATCCCCCTCATCCTATTTCTTTTGTCAGATGTCGGTTAATGAGCCGTCTGGCGCAGAAAGGAAGTCGTAATAACAACCGGAAGCGGAAGTCCATGTTCCGTAGCTTCAATTTCTGTTTTCGTTAACTACGGCCTTGAAAAGTCAGCCGCCATTTATTGACGGCCGCAGCGCCGTCTCTCGAACAGCGTCACGTGTCTTTGACGTCATCCCGATGAGCGGATTAAGGTCGCTGTTTGTTTTCTGAAAGACGGTCGGGGAGGGAGGGAGGCTCCCTGAAAGGTGTAAATCTCGACGACGTTAGCGATAAAGTAATTAATGGCTTTTCCTTCCGGGACAATTTTCCTCTGAATGCTCGGATATCGAATTTATTCGCAGGTGATATATATATATATATATTTCTCGGTGGTGCATGCTGTTCTTATTTCCGAGATGGCGCTGTCAGTAAGTAGTACCCTGTCCGTCCACCCGGTGGTGCGTATTCCACAATTAAAGGGCCCTGGCCAGAGCGATGACCATCAAAGCACTGGCCAGATCAGTTCCCCGCTATCCACACACGGGAATCTCCGGCTCCCCAACGAGGGAGAGGAATTGCCAGCCGACCACGCTAGAAAGCCAACATCAGACGAAGGGAGAACCTGCCGCCATCAACTCACACACACAATAAAACGTTTAACAAACGAAATACAGAACCCATCCACTCCTCCTACTCCTGTTGGACATATTAAAAATAAACTGGCCTAAGCTCCCCCAACTAGTGTCTTAAGGAATATATAGAGAGAAAACTCTGTCTCGAGGGTCCAGCCTGGAAAAATCCTACCTCTCCTGCCGTATTTAGTACGGAGTTGGGTAGCCCGCCGATCTCAATAGGATGAGGTACAATAAAGCAAAACACAGGTCGAAACAACGCCTCACTCGTAAACAGCTGTGGCACCCGTTCTTGAAACCGACCCAGCTCCTAACATACACTCACCCACAAACATTTTGCAACACCCCCCACCACCCC
Organism: Nautilus pompilius; assembly: GCA_018389105.1. Lineage (NCBI taxonomy): Eukaryota > Metazoa > Mollusca > Cephalopoda > Nautilida > Nautilidae > Nautilus > Nautilus pompilius. Next base: position 7,409 of record JACATO010001672.1, on the reverse strand, counting down.
AACAAAGAGCCGAGATAGGCCGGTTACTGCCTGCTTTTATCTCGCCCCCTCCCCTCATCCCAGACCCTGGCCTTGCTGGTGAAGCAGTTCTTAAGGAAACAAAACCTTTCACTAATCACGAATCGAAAAATCCGCAGGAAGTACTGTCGCTCTCTCCGTCTGTCTCCGTGCACCTTTGCGTAATTTTAAAGTACCAAAATCCTGCTCAGTCAGGTCAGTCTACCCCAATCCTGTGTGACTTAAGCATGACGGAAGGAATCTCGCAGAACTTCTAGAAAATCCTTTTTTTAAAAAAAAAAAAATAACAACACTGTTTCAAGTGTTAAAAGACCTCAATTCCGGTTGGAAGGTAACTGGCCCTTTAAGTCACGCACGCAGCCTGGTTATGCAAAGCCAGAACTAGAAAGAGATTCCTTATGCATATTGTGCGCTTTGTAGATAAAAATAAACTCAACAGATTAAATTTTCTCACTGGAGTTAGATTTTACCTTTCAATGCTTATTTCGGTTTACAAAGTAAAGTTTACACGTCAACTTGTAAATAGCCAAACATCTAGAAACGTCTGAGGAGGTAAGAGTTACACATTTTTCTTAAAGCATCAACTGTTTTTTCTTTTTGTTTCTTTAAATACTGCGCATGTAACAAATGCGAGAGGATACAGCAGAGGCCATAACTATGAATTAGCTAAAGCATGGATCGAGGTTTCGTGTGAATGTTATTTAGTGACAGAATAGCGGATTATAATGGAGATTCTCTGCAAAGGCAATTAATAATGATGATGAAGTGGGTAATTTAAAAATCGTATTCATAATCATGTCTCTTTCTCTTCCTAGGAGGTGTTTCGCGATGGCTTCCATAATAAAATGTCATATCAGATTCTCTGTATATGAATGATGAAGCATTAAAAAATCTAAATCTTTGCCATATTTTAATTGGATAATTATTTTTTTGAGACCTTCAGATATTTCTTGCAACTGTGAAATAATAACGAAGTAAATAAATCGAAAACTCGTATTTATCCATCTTGGGAAAGTTGTATAAGCCAGGGTGGGTAATACTGAGTTAATTTGCTCGGATGGCAATAGTATAGCCCCGCGAAACAAACCGTATCGTAAAATGGAATATGTAAATTACTTTCCAGTGGTAATTAACTGTCCCGGTGAAAGCCGTGGGAAGCTGGTTACCATAATCGCCTCATTTGCATGTCAAAGCCTCTCCGGCGTATAAGAGGCAGCGAGGCGGCGCGCCGATGGCGGGAGACCGTTCTTCTGTAAAGATGGCGCTGAGCTGCGGTGCCACTTGCATCAAATACCTGCTGTTCCTCTTCAATCTGCTTTTCGTGGTGGCGGCGGTCGCTTTGATAGCGATCGGTGTCCTCGTCCACACCGCGTTCAGCTCCTACCTGGACTTCTTCAGCGACCTGGAGGCCTCGGCCAGCGCGTTCATCGTGGCGGTCGGTGCCTTCATCCTCATCGTGGCCTCGCTGGGCTGCTGCGGGGCGGCCAAGGAGAACCGGCTGTGCGTGGGGGCCTTCGGGGCCCTGCTCGTGCTGGTCTTCGTGCTCGAGCTGTCGGCGGGCGTGGCGGCGTTCGTGCTGAGGGCGCGGATCGGGGACGAGATGGCGACGCGCATGAGGGACTCGGAGAGCTTCTTCAACAAGAGCGAGGGGGCGACGGCGACGTGGGACGAGCTGCAGCTGCAGTTCGACTGCTGCGGGGCCGAGAACTACACGGAGTGGTTCGGGTCGGCTGGGCGACCGGGCCGTGCCGGACTCGTGCTGCAGGAACTTCTCCCGGGGCTGCGGCCGCTCGGCCGTGTCGGAAAACAACGTGCACACGCTCGACTGCCTCACGGGGTTCACCGAGTGGGTCGCCGACCACGTGCTGGTCCTCGGCGCGCGCCGGGCTGGGCTGGCCCTGACGCAGACCGTGGGCGTGGTGTTCGCCTGCCACCTGGTGAGGGCCCTGGGCGGACGCCACATTCCGCTGGAAGACAGGCTGTGAAGGAAGCGTGGATCCCCGATCGGATTAAACCGGTTGTCGAGTCCAATGTAACCCTAACCCCGCTCTCGTTGACTTTAATCCCAGCCCGAGCTAGTTAACCCTGTACCTTTCCCTCGGGTGGTGAACCGTCTCTCTCTTTCCAATAACCGTTCATAGGAATTAAACTGTTCGTGAAGGGGGAGATAACTCGCATTCTGTTAGAAAAATAAGTAGCACTAATCTGATGTATACTTTAAATATTGCATCTGCCAAGAGTAATGAAGTGGGCGATCTCTCTCGCACAGCGGTGTTAACTATTTTTGTATGTACATTGTATTTTTAACTCCCGTTTATTACGTCAATTGTTACCCCTACTTTAACCACAGGATTTAATCTAAAAGCCCTATTTAGTCCGAGCTGACAGTATGTTTGATTTGTTGTTTTTTTTGTTTTTTAAAAAAAGTGAAATTACAGAAGGTTGTTAAATAGGCAGGTACTGCGTGCGTCACAGCCCCTATCACTCAACTCGTGATAGTTGATACGGACTTCAAAGGTAATCAGTGCCCAGTTAGTATACGGGAGGTTAAGAATATTAGTTCTAGGTGCCGCCTCTCTCTCGGCGCCCGAGGAATGGTCTTCGAAAGTTCGGACTTTAGTCATCGATTGTTAACTGCTCTGGCAAAGGGAGATAAGTGCAGTTAGTAATTTTGTTGTGGTAGGGATGTATGGGTATAAACTGTCCTGAATACTCCGAATCTCTGGGCTCTGACCGTCACAAAACATTTCATTTTCTTGAATACTACACACAAAAAAAAGAGGCAAAATGAATCAGGAATAACAAATTGATGTAATAAGAAATCATCTAAGGGAGATAACTGGTCCTTTCTAACATTCCTCATCAATGCCGACTACAAGTGCTCCAGGATGTGGTTATATTAGTGTCACGAGGCCAAACTTAAAGTAATATTGCTCTGTATTTTTTTTCTTAAAAGCAGAGTCTACCGGAGTGATTACATCCATTAAAAGATGTCATTGTTGCCGGATTAAGCTTAAAGGAATCTTCTTAAATCGAAGCATGGGCGCTCTATGGACAGGTCTCAGTGAATGTCATTAGAGAGAGATATCTGAGAGTTACCACATTTCGGTTCTGTCTTGCAGTTTTCTTAAATAAGTTTATCCAGGTATTAAACACTAAGCTTTGTTTTGTACAGATTTTTCAGAAATTAACAGGTGTTTAAAATTTTTAATTTCGTTTTAATTTTCTTCCTCTGGAGGACATTTATTTCCCTTGTTCTGTTGCGTGGAGTTAATACCGGCTTCTTTGTATTGTCATTTCAAGCACTCGCGGCGGACAGGTAACCGATGGATGTGTAGTTATAAGAACGACGACTGACCGTAGCCGATATAATACCCATTGTTCGGTTGGCAGTTCCAGATGTTGATAGGGTGACACGATTCGTCATATGTAGGTCAGCAATCACCCCTCCCTCCTTCCGGGGACAGGTAACGCATTAATTAGGTCAAACCGTTCACCACCATTGTCATTAAGTCCTGTATATACAAATATCTCGCATGCAGCTAAATTACATCTTATTCTCACCTGCCTATCTGGTTCACCTTTAATACGGTGACCGTTAAGTAGGCTATGCGCGTTTTTACCTGTCAGGTATTCTAGTTATTCCTGACGCATGCGCAGCCATATCCAGGTGTGTGACAAGAGGAAAAGAAATGGCGCTTGTTTGAAGTGGGCCCCATCTGTCTGAGAGTCGACGAGCGAGTGGTTATTTCGGGTACGAGCCTTCACGATGGCGAAGCCGACGGACAAAGACACCGTGGTGGCCTACCACGAGTTCCTGCAGGGCCAGATCAAATCCAACCTGAGCTCCCTCAGTCTGGGCCCGGCAAGGTTACCGTTTCTAGCCGCCATGGGGTTCATAGGGTTCGGCCTGGTCAGCATGGTCGTGGGCATTCTGGTCATCACGATCCGGCACCGGCACGTCTACCTGGTGGACTTCAACTATAAATTCATCGGCCCTTTCTTCATCCTCCTCTTCCTCCTCTGCCTTGGAATCGCGACGTTTTTTAATCCTTATCGCCAAGAGGAAGTCCAACAAGTACAGGCGAGAACTGACGGTACGGTTAGTTCTGTTCTCTCTTTAAATTGGGCGCTATGCTGTCCCCCCTCCCTTTAACCGTCGAATCTATGTCCGGTTCGATTAACTGCTGGCTTCCCCCCCGAATAACCGCCTCGGATTTCGTGATGGTGTTGGTAGCATTAATATCAATTAGCTTTAATATTTCAAAAACTGGTTAGTGTGCCAAACTTGTTTGATGATGGGGGGTTTGTACCTTTTTTCTAACTATTTCCCCAGCCCTTGGGTTTTTCCTCAGACCTATTCTAGAAGTTTACGCCACCAGCCTGAATATAATATAGATTTAGAATCTATCCGCTGTATAATCTTTTCCATTTTTTTTATTAATGCCAGTTTCTGGATTGATGCTGATACGGCTGACTCGCCTTTGCGATAGAATGCAGTAAATCTATATCTCACCTTTATTGTTTTTTTTTTTTTAAGGTTTTTCTGGAGTAATGGGATCTTAGAACCGTTTCCCTACCGCGTCTGCTTCATGTTAACGAGTGTGAAAATAAATGAAAAAGTGTGATGCTATAGCAAGAGTCCCTGCTGGAAACAAGGGGGCCAGTCTTGCCATCCAAGCTAATCTCTTCCCACCCTATCAATGACCCACTTCTGTGGCAGTCCTGTTCACTAATGCTGGCACCTCGAAACCTTTCTTTTCCCTGGCCTTCTCCAATCTTGCATGCTGATCTGTAGAGTCCAGACACAAAATAAAGGTGGGGGAGCCATTCATGAAAAGTAGTATTGGGGTCCGGTCTCTCACAGTCCACCCTACGTGGCCTTCAGCCCATTTTCATCACTCCCTGCGGCGGCTCATGGTTAGTGGTGGTGCAGATACAGGATTTTCTTGGTTGCATACCATTAGTTTTATATGTGAGACATTGATATGCTACATTTTTGATGGCCAGATCCCAACTGACTTATTGTCTAGACAGTTTCTTATTGCTTGCAAGAACATGTGACCTTGGTGAAGTGTGGGGTTGACTTGGATTGTCCTCTGTTGTGTCATCTGCTGCCTCTGGCGATATTCTGTGACTGCCTCTGTCAGGTCACTATTCTGGCATCCTGTATAAGCCAAGATTAAAAATAAAACCAGTTTTTGGCAATGAAGCTCTTAAATGCCAAAACAGCAGCATGCATCGTGCCAACACTGTAAAGTTAGGGGGGGTTGTATATTAGTGTGCATTCAAATTATGATACACACTGGAGGAAGTTGAGTCACTAGGTGAAAGTTAAAAATGTTGAGGACTGAAAGTAAATTGTACTAGTAATTACGCACTATTCATTGAGAATCGTTTTATCTTAGCAAATTGAGCAGTTACTTTTCAGTGTTTTTAAATACATTGTATTTTTTTTTCCAAAAGCTGTGTGCATGTTGAGAAGGAGAGGAAACTTTGCTTCCAAAAAAATTGCTGGAGTTTCAAATCAAACCAGACAAATTCCTGAAATGTTTTAGCATTTAATTATTTATACTACAATTACTGCTGGAAGCACCATGCCATCAGTACCATACCACAGTGCACTGGTTTTCACCAAATTATTATATCCAGCAATACATATTTTCAGTGTCTCAGATAAAAATGGGGTCAGGGATGTAGGCACTAGAGAAAGGGTTACTTTACGTGGAAGAGATTTGTATCAGGACTATATTTGGTAAATAGTATACTGTGTACAAAATGACATTTCTAGGCATTATTTACAATTGTTGTCTTGTAACAGCTGTCTTCTCAGTTCTCTTCCTGGCTTTAAGCTGTTCTTTGGCTGCAACAACTGGCTGGGCATGGTGGGGAGAGAGAGTGGGGGGAGGTGTCTTGACCTTAGCTGCCTTATTCTATGTAATTTTTATCACCAAGTGTGAATACAGAATTCTATATCTATTAATATTCAATCTTATCAAACAATTATAGGGAAAAATGGTACATTCATTTCAAGAAGTGGGATTCTGGGAGCTAAAGTAGTGCCTATTGCTGGATTTGTTTGTTGTTGTTTTATATTGCAGATGTTTGTCTTTAGGGATATCTCGTTATATGGCATTTAGGAATGCAGAAATACTTCTGGATATCAGGAGTCCCTGATTTCTGTGCCATATTTAGTAAGCAATTTTTTTTTTAAGGAAAAACATTTTGTAAAATTGTATTCATGTGATTTAAAAAAACACTTATTCTGTCAGGTAAAAATTAAAATGTGACTTTTACCTAAAAAGACTAGAATTATTACACAATAGTATTATTGTTATTATTTCAATACCTTTTTTGTTTTAATTTGAAATCAAGGGAACTCTACTCTAAATAAAATTGACATCTTTAAAGTTTATGGTTTAAATTTTTATTATACATTTAAATGTTTTCTCGCCTTGGTTTTGCCATCACTGAAGCTCGCTAGCCATTGTGGCAGCTGAAGGCCTCCAGAGTTGCCTTTTTATCATATTAACGACAAAAAGTGAAAGTAAAAATTGTTTTGTGGAAGTTAGTTAAAATTAATCAAAACAAAATTGTCTAGTACTATATTTGTTCTACTAGAAATACCCTGTTTGCAATGAATGTATAATAACAAAACAGCTGGGGGAGTGAAATAGAAGTAAAATTCTAATTTGTTGTCAATTAGATTCTGTCAGCTTGTTGCTGATCTTCTGTATTTCGATCAATGAAAGGGAGATATTCTATTTTCTTTTAATGCATAGATTTTCTTTTTGTACAGATGGAATAAAGAATCCTTTTGTTCATTTATCTAGAAAAAAAATTACACTAAATCTTAAGGCTGATACTGGTCCACTAAATTTGCTTTTCAAGAGAGGAAATAATTATTAACTGTAGGTGAATTAATACCTTTGGTGGTTAAGATAAATGCAGTATTGAAGTTGGCATCCTCCATGGCTCAGCAGTTAGTTGTATTTTTCTGCCAGCAAGAAAAATTCTTTAAAATTTTTGAGTGAGATTGGTTTTTATCGCCATTGATCTGATTGACTGGGAAAAAATCTGCAGCAAAGATGACAGTACTGATTGACTGACTCTGTAGCTAGTTTTCACAGGTGTACAAGGGAGACCACAAGGGCTAGTTGTTGCTACGGCTCTGGTAATTCCTAATTAGTGGACTGTGATTGACGACGTGTTCTGGACCGATCACAACTCATCCATGTTTAATTAGGAAAGCCTGGTGCCGTAAAAATGTAGGCTACCGCTTTGGTAGTTGAGAAAAGAGTCTAGTGCCTGTAATTAGTATTCTTTTTCGGCTAACGTTCTCATCCAGCAAGGTAATACTAACGATTGTCCTCAGGGAAAGTGATGGACCT
>JACATO010001671.1:0-11901 GCA_018389105.1 Nautilus pompilius | reverse complement strand
GATGTCATACCTCTCTCTATGCGTACTAGCGACATATCTCTTTCTTTGTTTGGTGTCATACCACTTTAGTGTGTACTAGCGAATATCTCTTTCTCCCTCTGATGTCAAAACTCTCTCTATACGTACTAGCGTCATATCTCTTTCCCTTCTGATGTCACAACTCTCTCTGTGCGTACTAGTGTCATGTCTCTTTTTCCTCTGATGTCAGATCTCTCTCTGTGTGTTAGTGCGTTATATCTCTTTTTCCTCTGATGTCAGATCTCTCTCTATACGTACTGGCGTCAAATCTCTTTCTCCCTCTGATGTCATTCGTCTCTCTGTGCGTACTGGCGTCATATCACTTTCTCCCACTGATGTCCTACCTTATATGTGCGTACTGGGGTCATCTCTCTTCTCTCTTTGATGTCATACCTCTCTCTGTGTGTGTTACTAGCGTTCAATCCTCTTTCTCCCTATGATGTCATACCTTCTCTGTGCGTTCTGACGTAAATATCTCTTTTTCCCTCTTATGACATACCTCTCTCTCTGCGTATAGCGTCAAATCTCTTTCTCCCTCTGATGTCTTACCACTATCTATGCGAACTAGCGACATATCTCTTTCTCTATTTGATGTCATACGTCTCTCTGTGTGTACTGGCGTCATATCTCTTCTCTGTTGATGTCAGACCTCTCTCTGTGCGTACTACCGTAAAATATTCTATCCCTCTGATGTCAGACCTCTCTTTGTGCGTACTAGCGTCATATCTATTTGTCTATTGATGTCATACCTCTCTCAGTACGTACTTGCCTCATATCTCTTTCTCTGTTTGATGTCATTACCTCTCACTGTGCGTTACTGGATTCATATCTCATTCTCCCTCTGATGTCAAACATCTCTCTGTGGTACTAGCGTGAAATCTCTTTCTCCCTATGTTGTCATACCTTCTCTGTGCGTTCTGCGTAATATCTCTTTTTCCCTCTGATGTCATACCTCTCTCTGTGCGTATGGCGTCATATCTCTTTCTCTCTCTGATGTCTTACTTCTCTCTGTGCGTATATTGGCGTCATATCTCTTTCTCTGTTTGGTGTCATACCTCTCTCTGTGTGTACTATCGGAATATCTCTTTCTCCCGCTTATATGATACTCTCTCACTGTGTGTACTGGCGTCATATCTCTTTCTCACTCTGATGTCCAAACTCTCTCTGTACGTACTGGCGTCAAATCTCCTTCTCTGTTTGATGTCATTCCTCTCTCTATGCGTACTAGCGTCATATCTCTTTCTCTGTTTTGTTGAAATACCTCTCTCTGTGCGTACTGGCGACAAATCTCTTTCTCCCTCTTATGTCATATATTTCTCTATTTCTACTGGCGTAATATCTCTTTTTCCCTCTGATGACATACATCTCTCTGTGTGTACTGGCGTCATATCTATTTCTCCCTCTGATGTCATACCTCTCTCTGTGTGTACTGGCTTCATATCTTTTTCTCCCTCTGATGTCATACCTCTCTCTGTGTGTACTAGCATCAAATCACTTTCGCCCTCTGATGCATACCTCTCTCTATGCGTACTAGCGACATATCTCTTTCTCTGTTTGTGTCATACCACTCAGTGTGTGTACTAGCGAATATCTCTTTCTCCCTCTGATGTCCAAACTCTCTCTATACGTACTAGCGTCATATCTCTTTCACCTTCTGATGTCACAACTCTCTCTGGCGTACTAGTGTCATATCTCTTTTTCCCTCTGATGTCAGATTCTCTCTCTGTGTGTAGTGGCGTCATATCTCTTTTTCCTCTGATGTCAGATCTCTCTCTATACGTACTGGCGTCAAATCTCTTTCTCCCTCTGATGTCATTCGTCTCTCTGTGCGTACTGTCGTCATATCACTTTCTCCCACTGATGTCCTACCTCTATATGTGCGTACTGGGGTCATCTCTCTTTCTCTCTTTGATGTCATACCTCTCTCTGTGTGTACTAGCGTGAAATCTCTTTCTCCCTATGATGTCATACCTTTCTCTGTGCGTTCTGACGTAATATCTCTTTTTCCCTCTTATGACATACCTCTCTCTCTGCGTACTAGCGTCAAATCTCTTTCTCCCTCTGATGTCTTACCACTATCTATGCGAATAGCGACATATCTCTTTCTCTATTTGATGTCATACGTCTCTCTGTGTGTTACTGCGTCATATCTTCCACTGTCTGATGTCAAACCTCTCTTTGTGCGTACTAGCGTCTCATATCTATTTGTCTATTTGATGTCATACCTCTCTCAGTACGTACTTGCCTCATATCTCTTTCTCTGTTGATGTCATACTCTCCACTGTGCGTACTGGCTTCATATCTCATTCTCCATCTGATGTCAACATCTCTCTGTGTGTACTAGCGTGAAATCTCTTCTTCTCCCTATGTTGTCATACCTCTCCTCTGTGCGTTCTGGGGTAATATTATATTCCTCTTTTCCCTCTGATGTCATACCTCTCTCTGTGCGTACTGGCGTCATATCTCTTTCTCTCTTGATGTCTTACTCTCTCTGTGCGTATTGGCGTCATATCTCTTTCTCTGTTTGGTGTCATACCTCTCTCCTGTGTACTATCGAATATTCTCTCCCGCTTATATGATACTTCTCACTGTGTGTTGGTATGGGCGTCATATCTCTTTCTCACTCTGATGTCAAAACTCTCTCTGTACGTACTGCGTCAAATCTCCTTCTCTGTTTGATGTCATTCCTCTCTCTATGCGTACTAGCGTCATATCTCTTTCTTCTGTTTGTTGAAATACCTCTCTCTGTGCGTACTGGCGTCATATCTCTTTTTCCCTATGATGTCATACCTCTCTCTGTGCGTACTATCGTCATATCTCATTTGCCCTCTGATGTCAGATCTCTCTCTGTGCGTATTGTCGTCATATCTCTTTCTCTCTCTGATGTCAAAAATCTCTGTGCGTACATGTTGGCATATCTCTTTCTCTATTTGATGTCATACATCTCTCTGTGTGTACTGGCGACATATCTCTTTCTCCTTCTGATGTCAGACCTCTCTCTGTGCGTACTAGCGTCATATCTTTTCTCTGTTTGATGTCATACCTCTCACTGTGTGCGTACTGGCTTCATATCTCATTCTCCCTCTGATGTCAAACATCTCTCTGTGTGTACTAGCGTGAAATATCTTTCTCCCTATGTGTCAATATTCTTTTGTCCCTATGTTGTCATACCTCTTCTGTGCGTTCTGGCGTAATATCTCTTTTTTCCCTCTGATGTCATACCTCTCTCTGTGCGTACTGGCGTCATATCTCTTTCTCTCTTGATGTCTTACTTTCTCTGTGCGTATTGGCGTCATATCTCTTTCTCTGTTTGGTGTCATACCTCTCTCTAGTGTGTACTATCGAATATCTCTTTCTCCCGCATATATGATACTTCTCACTGTGTGTACTGGCGTCATATCTCTTTCTCACTCTGATGTCAAAACTCTCTCTGTACGTACTGGCGTCAAATCTCCTTCTCTGTTTGATGTCATTCCTCTCTCTATGCGTACTAGCATCATATCTCTTTCTCTGTTTTGTTGAAATACCTCTCTCTGTGTGTACTGGCGTCATATCTCTTTTTCCCTATGATGTCATACCTCTCTCTGTGTGTACTAGCATCAAATCACTTTCGCCCTCTGATGTCATACCCTCTCTATGCGTACTAGCGACATATCTCTTTCTCTGTTTGGTGTCATACCACTTTCAGTGTGTACTAGCGAATATCTCTTTCTCCCTCTGATGTCAAAACTCTTCTATACGTACTAGCGTCATATCTCTTTCACCTTCTGATGTCACACAACTCTCTCTGTGCGTACTAGTGTCATATCTCTTTTTCCCTCTGATGTCAGATCTCTCTCTGTGTGTGGCAGTGGCGTCATATCTCTTTTTCCCTCTGATGTCAGATCTCTCTCTATACGTACTGGCGTCAAATCTCTTTCTCCCTCTGATGTCATTCGTCTCTCTGTGCGTACTGTCGTCATATCACTTTCTCCCACTGATGTCCTACCTCTATATGTGCGTACTGGAGTCATCTCTCTTTCTCTCTTTGATGTCATACCTCTCTCTGTGTGTACTAGCGTGAAATCTCTTTCTCCCTATGATGTCATACCTTTCTCTGTGCGTTCTGACGTAATATCTCTTTTTCCCTCTTATGACATACCTCTCTCTCTCTGCGTACTAGCGTCAAATCTCTTTCTCCCTCTGATGTCTTACCACTATCTATGCGAACTAGCGACATATCTCTTTCTCTATTTGATGTCATTCGTCTCTCTGTGTGTACTGGCGTCATATCTCTTCCACTGTCTGATGTCAGACCTCTCTCTGTGCGTACTACCGTCAAATATCTATCCCTCTGATGTCAAACCTCTCTTTGTGCGTACTAGCGTCATATCTATTTGTCTATTTGATGTCATACCTCTCTCAGTACGTACTTGCCTCATATCTCTTTCTCTGTTTGATGTCATACCTCTCACTGTGCGTACTGGCTTCATATCTCATTCTCCCTCTGATGTCAAACATCTCTCTGTGTGTACTAGCGTGAAATCTCTTTCTCCCTATGTTGTCATACCTCTCTCTGTGCGTTCTGGCGTAATATCTCTTTTTCCCTCTGATGTCATACCTCTCTCTGTGCGTACTGGCGTCATATCTCTTTCTCTCTCTGATGTCTTACTTCTCTCTGTGCGTATTGGCGTCATATCTCTTTCTCTGTTTGGTGTCATACCTCTCTCTGTGTGTACTATCGAATATCTCTTTCTCCCGCTTATATGATACTTCTCACTGTGTGTACTGGCGTCATATCTCTTTCTCACTCTGATGTCAAAACTCTCTCTGTACGTACTGGCGTCAAATCTCCTTCTCTGTTTGATGTCATTCCTCTCTCTATGCGTACTAGCGTCATATCTCTTTCTCTGTTTTGTTGAAATACCTCTCTCTGTGTGTACTGGCGTCATATCTCTTTTTCCCTATGATGTCATACCTCTCTCTGTGCGTACTATCGTCATATCTCATTTGCCCTCTGATGTCAGATCTCTCTCTGTGCGTATTGTCGTCATATCTCTTTCTCCCTCTGATGTCAAAACTCTCTCTGTGCGTACATGTTGGCATATCTCTTTCTCTGTTTGATGTCATACATCTCTCTGTGTGTACTGGCGACATATCTCTTTCTCCTTCTGATGTCAGACCTCTCTCTGTGCGTACTAGCGTCATATCTCTTTTTCCCTATGATGTCATACCTCTCTTTGTGCTTACTGGCATAATATCTCTTTGTCTATTTGATGTCATACCTCTCTCGGTGTATACTGGCGTCTTATCTCTTTCTCCCTCTGATGTCAAAACTCTCTGTACCTACTGGCGTCAAATCTCTTTCTTTGTTTGATGTCATTCCTCTCTCTATGCGTACTAGCGTCATATCTCTTTCTCTGTTTTGTTGAAATACCCCTCTCTGTGTGTACTGGCGTCATATCTCTTTTTCCCTATGATGTCATACCTCTCTCTGTGCGTACTGGCGACAAATCTCTTTCTCCCTCTATGTGTGTACTGGCGTTAAATCTCTTTCTCCCTCTTATGTCATATATTTCTCTATTTCTACTGGCGTAATATCTCTTTTTCCCTCTGATGACATACATCTCTCTGTGTGTACTGGCGTCATATCTATTTCTCCCTCTGATGTCATACCTCTCTCTGTGTGTACTGGCGTCATATCTTTTTCTCCCTCTGATGTCATACCTCTCTCTGTGTGTACTAGCATCAAATCACTTTCGCCCTCTGATGTCAACCTCTCTCTATGCGTACTAGCGACATATCTCTTTCTCTGTTTGGTGTCATACCACTCTCAGTGTGTACTAGCGAATATCTCTTTCTCCCTCTGATGTCAAAACTCTCTCTATACGTACTAGCGTCATATCTCTTTCACCTTCTGATGTCACAACTCTCTCTGTGCGTACTAGTGTCATATCTCTTTTTCCCTCTGATGTCAGATCTCTCTCTGTGTGTAGTGGCGTCATATCTCTTTTTCCCTCTGATGTCAGATCTCTCTCTATACGTACTGGCGTCAAATCTCTTTCTCCCTCTGATGTCATTCGTCTCTCTGTGCGTACTGTCGTCATATCACTTTCTCCCACTGATGTCCTACCTCTATATGTGCGTACTGGAGTCATCTCTCTTTCTCTCTTTGATGTCATACCTCTCTCTGTGTGTACTAGCGTGAAATCTCTTTCTCCCTATGTTGTCATACCTCTCTCTGTGCGTTCTGGCGTAATATCTCTTTTTCCCTCTGATGTCATACCTCTCTCTGTGCGTACTGGCTTCATATCTCATTCTCCCTCTGATGTCAAACATCTCTCTGTGTGTACTAGCGTGAAATCTCTTTCTCCCTATGTTGTCATACCTCTCTCTGTGCGTTCTGGCGCGTAATATCTTTTTCCCTCTGATGTCATACCTCTCTCTGTGCGTACTGGGCGTCATATCTCTTTTCTCTGTTTGGTGTCATACCTCTCTCTGTGTGTACTATCGAATATCTCTTGCTCCCGCTTATATGATACTTCTCACTGTGTGTACTGGCGTCATATCTCTTTCTCACTCTGATGTCAAAACTCTCTCTGTACGTACTGGCGTCAAATCTCCTTCTCTGTTTGATGTCATTCCTCTCTCTATGCGTACTAGCGTCATATCTCTTTCTCTGTTTTGTTGAAATACCTCTCTCTGTGCGTACTGGCGTGATATCTCTTTTCCCTATGATGATGTCATACCTCTCTCTGTGCGTACTATCGTCATATCTCATTTGCCCTCTGATGTCAGATCTCTCTGGTGCGTATTGTCGTCATATCTCTTTCTCTCTCTGATGTCAAAAACTCTCTCTGTGCGTACATGTTGGCATATCTCTTTCTCTGTTTGATGTCATACATCTCTCTGTGTGTACCGGCGACATATCTCTTTCTCCTTCTGATGTCAGACCTCTCTCTGTGCGTACTAGCGATATATCTCTTTTTCCCTATGATGTCATACCTCTCTTTGTGCTTACTGGCATAATATCTCTTTGTCTATTTGATGTCATACCTCTCTCGGTGTATACTGGCGTCTTATCTCTTTCTCCCTCTGATGTCATACCTCTCTCTGTGCGTACTGGCGTCATATCTCTTTCTCTCTCTGATGTCTTACTTCTCTCTGTGCGTATTGGCGTCATATCTCTTTCTCTGTTTGGTGTCATACCTCTCTCTGTGTGTACTATCGAATATCTCTTGCTCCCGCTTATATGATACTTCTCACTGTGTGTACTGGCGTCATATCTCTTTCTCACTCTGATGTCAAAACTCTCTCTGTACGTACTGGCGTCAAATCTCCTTCTCTGTTTGATGTCATTCCTCTCTCTATGCGTACTAGCGTCATATCTCTTTCTCTGTTTTGTTGAAATACCTCTCTCTGTGCGTACTGGCGTGATATCTCTTTTTCCCTATGATGTCATACCTCTCTCTGTGCGTACTATCGTCATATCTCATTTGCCCTCTGATGTCAGAACTCTCTCTGTGCGTATTGTCGTCATATCTCCTTCTCTCTCTGATGTCAAAACTCTCTCTGTGCGTACATGTTGGCATATCTCTTTCTCTGTTTGATGTCATACATCTCTCTGTGTGTACTGGCGACATATCTCTTTCTCCTTCTGTGTCAGACCTCTCTCTGTGCGTACTAGCGTCATATCTCTTTTTCCCTATGATGTCATACCTCTCTTTGTGCTTACTGGCATAATATCTCTTTGTCTATTTGATGTCATACCTCTCTCGGTGTATACTGGCGTCTTATCTCTTTCTCCCTCTGATGTCAAAACTCTCTCTGTACCTACTGGCGTCAAATCTCTTTCTTTGTTTGATGTCATACCTCTCTCTGTGCGTTCTGACGTAATATCTCTTTTTCCCTCTGATGACATACCTCTCTCTCTCTGCGTACTAGCGTCAAATCTCTTTCTCCCTCTGATGTCTTACCACTATCTATGCGAACTAGCGACATATCTCTTTCTCTATTTGATGTCATACGTCTCTCTGTGTGTACTGGCGTCATACCTCTTCCTCTGTCTGATGTCAGACCTCTCTCTGTGCGTACTACCGTCAAATATCTATCCCTCTGATGTCAGACCTCTCTTTGTGCGTACTAGCGTCATATCTATTTGTCTATTTGATGTCATACCTCTCTCAGTACGTACTTGCCTCATATCTCTTTCTCTGTTTGATGTCATACCTCTCACTGTGCGTACTGGATTCATATCTCATTCTCCCTCTGATGTCAAACATCTCTCTGTGTGTACTAGCGTGAAATCTCTTTCTCCCTATGTTGTCATACCTCTCTCTGTGCGTTCTGGCGTAATATCTCTTTTTCCCTCTGATGTCATTCCTCTCTCTGTGCGTACTGGCGTCATATCTCTTTCTCTCTCTGATGTCTTACTTCTCTCTGTGCGTATTGGCGTCATATCTCTTTCTCTGTTTGGTGTCATACCTCTCTCTGTGTGTACTATCGAAATATCTCTTTCTCCCGCTTATATGATACTTCTCACTGTGTGTACTGGCGTCATATCTCTTTCTCACTCTGATGTCAAAACTCTCTCTGTACGTACTGGCGTCAAATCTCCTTCTCTGTTTGATGTCATCCTCTCTCTATGCGTACTAGCATCATATCTCTTTCTCTGTTTTGTTGAAATACCTCTCTCTGTGTGTACTGGCGTCATATCTCTTTTTCCCTATGATGTCATACCTCTCTCTGTGTGTACTAGCATCAAATCACTTTCGCCCTCTGATGTCATACCTCTCTCTATGCGTACTAGCGACATATCTCTTTCTCTGTTTGGTGTCATACCACTTTCAGTGTGTACTAGCGAATATCTCTTTCTCCCTCTGATGTCAAAACTCTCTCTATACGTACTAGCGTCATATCTCTTTCACCTTCTGATGTCACAACTCTCTCTGTGCGTACTAGTGTCATATCTCTTTTTCCCTCTGATGTCAGATCTCTCTCTGTGTGTAGTGGCGTCATATCTCTTTTTCCCTCTGATGTCAGATCTCTCTCTATACGTACTGGCGTCAAATCTCTTTCTCCCTCTGATGTCATTCGTCTCTGTGTCGTACTGTCGTCATATCACTTTCTCCCACTGATGTCCTACCTCTATATGTGCGTACTGGAGTCATCTCTCTTCTCTCTTTGATGTCATACCTCTCTCTGTGTGTACTAGCGTGAAATCTCTTTCTCCCTATGATGTCATACCTTTCTCTGTGCGTTCTGACGTAATATCTCTTTTTCCCTCTTATGACATACCTCTCTCTCTCTGCGTACTAGCGTCAAATCTCTTTCTCCCTCTGATGTCTTACCACTATCTATGCGAACTAGCGACATATCTCTTTCTCTATTTGATGTCATACGTTCTCTGTGTGTACTGGCGTCATATCTCTCCACTGTCTGATGTCAGACCTCTCTCTGTGCGTACTACCGTCAAATATCTATCCCTCTGATGTCAAACCTCTCTTTGTGCGTACTAGCGTCATATCTATTTGTCTATTTGATGTCATACCTCTCTCAGTACGTACTTGCCTCATATCTCTTTCTCTGTTTGATGTCATACCTCTCACTGTGCGTACTGGCTTCATATCTCATTCTCCCTCTGATGCCAAACATCTCTCTGTGTGTACTAGCGTGAAATCTCTTTCTCCTATGTTGTCATACCTCTCTCTGTGCGTTCTGGCGTAATATCTCTTTTTCCCTCTGATGTCATACCTCTCTCTGTGCGTACTGGCGTCATATCTCTTTCTCTCTCTGATGTCTTACTTCTCTCTGTGCGTATTGGCGTCATATCTCTTTCTCTGTTTGGTGTCATACCTCTCTCTGTGTGTGTACTATCGAATATCTCTTTCTCCCCGCTTATATGATACTTCTCACTGTGTGTACTGGCGTCATATCTCTTTCTCACTCTGATGTCAAAACTCTCTCTGTACGTACTGGCGTCAAATCTCCTTCTCTGTTTGATGTCATTCCTCTCTCTATGCGTACTAGCGTCATATCTCTTTCTCTGTTTGTTGAAATACCTCTCTCTGTGTGTACTGGCGTCATATCTCTTTTTCCCTACGATGTCATACCTCTCTCTGTGCGTACTATCGTCATATCTCATTTGCCCTCTGATGTCAGATCTCTCTCTGTGCGTATTGTCGTCATATCTCTTTCTCTCTCTGATGTCAAAACTCTCTCTGTGCGTACATGTTGGCATATCTCTTCTCTTGTTGATGTCATACATCTCTCTGTGTGTACTGGCGACATATCTCTTTCTCCTTCTGATGTCAGACCTCTCTCTGTGCGTACTAGCGTCATATCTCTTTTTCCCCTATGATGTCATACCTCTCTTTGTGCTTACTGGCATAATATCTCTTTGTCTATTTGATGTCATACCTCTCTCGGTGTCTACTGGCGTCTTATCTCTTTCTCCCTCTGATGTCAAAACTCTCTGTACCTACTGGCGTCAAATCTCTTTCTTTGTTTGATGTCATTCCTCTCTCTATGCGTTCTAGCGTCATATCTCTTTCTCTGTTGTTGTTGAAATACCCCTCTCTGTGTGTACTGGCGTCATATCTCTTTTTCCCTATGATGTCATACCTTCTCTCTGTGCGTACTGGCGACAAATCTCTTTCTCCCTCTATGTGTGTGTACTGGCGTTGCGTTAAATCTCTTTCTCCCTCTTATGTCATATATTTCTCTATTTCTACTGGCGTAATATCTCTTTTTCCCTCTGATGACATACATCTCTCTGGTGTACTGGCGTCATATCTATTTCTCCCTCTGATGTCATACCTCTCTCTGTGTGTACTGGCGTCATATCTTTTTCTCCCTCTGATGTCAATACCTCTCTGTGTGTACTAGCATCAAATCACTTTCGCCCTCTGATGTCATACCTCTCTCTATGCGTACTAGCGACATATCTCTTTCTCTGTTTGGTGTCATACCACTCTCAGTGTGTACTAGCGAATATCTCTTTCTCCCTCTGATGTCAAAACTTCTCTCTATACGTACTAGCGTCATATCTCTTCACCTTCTGATGTCACAACTCTCTCTTGTGCGTACTAGTGTCATATCTCTTTTTCCCTCTGATGTCAGAATCTCTCTCTGTGTAGTGGCGTCATATCTCTTTCTCCCTCTGATGTCAAAACTCTCTTGTGCGTACATGTTGGGCATATCTCTTTCTCTGTTTGATGTCATACATCTCTCTGTGTGAACTGGCGGACATATTCTTTCTCCTTCTGATGTCAGACCTCTCTCTGTGCGTACTAGCGTCATATCTCTTTTTCCCTATGATGTCATACCTCTCTTTGTGCTTACTGGCATAATATCTCTTTGTCTATTTGATGTCATACCTCTTCTCGGTGTATACTGGCGTCTTATCTCTTTCTCCCTCTGATGTCAAAACTCTCTCTGTACCTACTGGCGTCAAATCTCTTTCTTTGTTGATGATGTCATTCCTCTCTCTATGCGTACTAGCGTCATATCTCTTCTTTTGTTTTGTTGAAATACCTCTCTCTGTGTGTAACTGGCGTCATATCTCTTTTTCCCTATGATGTCATACCTCTCTCTGTGCGTACTGGCGACAAATCTCTTTCTCCCTCTTATGTGTGTACTGGCGTTTAATCTCTTTCTCCCTCTCTGTCATATATTTCTCTATTTTACTGGCGTAATATCTCTTTTTCCCTCTGATGGACATACATCTCTCTGTGTGTACTGGCGTCATATCTATTTCTCCCTCTGATGTCATACCTCTCTCTGTGTGTACTGGCGTCATATTCTTTTCTCCCTCTGATGTCATACCTCTCTCTGTTGTGTACTAGCATCAAATCACTTTCGCCCTCTGATGTCATTACCTCTCTCTATGCGTACTAGCGGACA